>VUQG01006449.1:14709-37857 GCA_015106755.1 Etia nguti | reverse complement strand
TAAATAAAACACCAAAAAAAAAAAAAAAAAAAAAAAAAACAAAAAAAAAAAAAAAAAAAAAAAAACAAACCCCGTCCCCCAGACTCACGTGTATGTTCACACCGGAGCTCGGTGTGTAGAGGGCGTGTTGGAAATCTTTCCTCGAGCTGCGGCTGTGCTCGGTTTGTTCGCAGGTGCCATAATTTGGCTTGATTTCCAGCGTGCCCTTTATCCAGCCAGCCTCCAACTTCCACCAGTACTGTTTTCTGTTGATTTGTTACTTTTTAAAGTATTTTTTCAAGTAAAAACTAACAAAAGCAACGAGGCAATTTTTGTATTCTTTTTAAAGATTTGAGTATGTTCCTGTCATTTTATTTGATTGTTTTTGGCAGATTGTGAGCGAGGCTCTCTCACATCATCTTCTCCTCTTTGCATTTTCCCTCCTTACTGACTGGACTCTCCTGTTTTTTTGTTTTGTTTTGGGGTTTTTTGTTCGTCATTCAGCAACATCCACACGCAGGACTTTAAGTTTCTAAAAACACGCTGTAAGTAGAATAAAGCTCTTAGGGAAACCATCATCTCCACAGGAGACGAACAACACAATAAAACTAGTTTGGACTGTAGTCCTGCTTCACACCCACCACTGCTCCTCCTCCGTCCTTTGACTTTCCACACTCACCCATCTCCTTCGCTCCTCCTCCTCCTCCTTTTTGCCACTGTTCTGTCTGTATTTATTTGTCTCTCACTGTACTCATTAAACGAAGAATGAAGTAAAAGGAGAACACTTGGGCAAAGAGATGAGACCTTGACCTGGTGCTGTGTGTATTTTTTCAGCAGAGAAAGAAAGTGTGTAAATAAGTGCAGTGAAACGTACAGAGGCCAACAGGAAGCAATGTGGGGAAACAAAGGAGTGTCTGAATCTATTGCAGTGAGCTGCTTCTGTTAAAAGAAGCTTCAGGTAGAAAATAGCTGCTCAGGTAGTAGAGATTTTTTTTTTAATGGGGCTCATGTTGAATAAGCGATAAATCAGTAAGAAAACACTTGAATGAAAACTAGTTGAAAATTAAGTTTGTTTTATGGATTTTTAGTGTGCGCACACCTCCTGCATCGATATACCAGCGTTGGAGGCCCCCTTACTCGAAATAATGTAGCATCTGCACTGAAGCACAAGATTTAATGGAAAGGAAACAGAGCTGATAACATGCAGTCTGCTTACAACAATAAAAAATATTTCATGTCACTGTTTAGTTGGAGTAAATAACCTCTCACATAAATTGTTTACACTTTTCAAAGTACAGGACTGAGAGCAGTAGATGGTGGACGAAGCCACAATGAGGTACATGAGGGAGTCTTTGTTTTCTGTCTGTACATAAACCAGTAGCTTACACTACCGTGTAATATCATTTACCAGTGCATATGGTGCTGCATCTTTCAGTTCTAAGGTTTTGTATGTCATGACATAATGAAAATTAATCTGCAAGACGAGGCAGGTAAGGAAGGCTTTTCACATTCCAAAATTATTTACCTCAGATGAATGAAAACATGACGCGTTACACCGTGTAATCGCAGATAGTATTATTAAAGTATTTATTTTACAACTGAGTAAACTCTTCACTCCCTCTATAGGAGTTGAGAGGGTAAGTAGCAACTAGGTGCTGCTAATTAAATTCAATTGATCGGTTAATTGATCATCAGCAAGTGTGAGCGCCTTTATAAACGCAGATGTTTCAGCAGTTTGCTGGTCTGGAGCATTATTCCTGACAATGAAACGCATCAATAGTGATCTTTAAAAAAAGCAAATGTTGCTGCCCATCATTCTGGGAAAGCTTTTAAAGCCACTTCCAGACTGTTTGAAGTTCATCGTTCTGCAGTGAGGAATGTTATTCACAAATGCAAAAACATTAAAGACAGTTGCCACAGTCATTCAGGAGTGGACATGCATGCAGTTTCACGTCAAAGTCAGACCGTGCAATTCTCAGAGAAACTGCAGAAATGACCAGCCCTACGTGTCAGACTTAGAATTTCATGACAGCACAATAAGAAAAAGACTGACCGAGTATGGCTTGTTTGGAAGGATTACCAGGAGAAATCCTCTCCTCTCTGAAAAGAAGCAACACAGCTGGACAGTTGAGCCCAAGGTGGAGATGTCTGGCTATAAAGCACAGCTACATGTGAGTCGACCGTGAACTCTATGTACCAAAGTGTTTGAGAGTCAAATGTGAGGCCATCCGTCCGACTGGATGATGCAACAGGAAAATGATCCCAAGGACAGCAGCAAACAGATGAATGCCTGCAAACCTGAATAGACTGAAGCAGCAGTGAAAAGAAGAGTGGGCTAAAACTCCCCCACAGTGATGTGAGACACAGTTAAAGCCATGCTTCAAGTTACTGCTGCCAAAGGTGGTTTTACTACTGTAGCAAAGGGTTTATTTAGTATATCACACTGATTAGGTTTTGTGAAATAAACGATGATACAGTGTAATATGTCATGTTAATTTTAAGACCTCGAAGTTTTTTAATGTCCTGATATATAAATTTTTACAATTAACAGATGGTGTGCTTTGTTTTTAAGACTGTAGTTAGAGACGTGCACTGATCCACTGAAGGGGTTAAACCAGTTTTTCACTCATTTATATTGACATCATCGCCATCGATTATATGTTGCTCACAGAAATCAGTTACCATCTTCATCCTTGTAGTAAAAAAAGAAAACACAGTAGAAAGATCTGAGTTTTAAGTGTAATCGTACAAACCCTGCAAAATAAACCCTGTAAAAAAATTCAGATTTGCGTATAGCAATGAAGTTCTTGTTGCTTTTCTTCGCTATTGCCCTCCTGCATTGGCTTGACTTTTCACCTCTTTTATACGTCTATATATTGTCTGTGTACAACACATGTTCTGTTCTTGCTTGTGTTGCAATACAAGGTTGAAAACAACAAGGCTGCAACAAAATGACAGTGGAGATAAAAACCTTTCAGCCCCTGTAAGGCTACAGCTGTGGTGACAGCACTGTTTTGTATTCAGTGTGATAGCAGCCTCAGTGAAACCAAAGCCAAGGATCTGGGCAGAAAACGGTGAAGCGTGCCCGTAAATCACTCTCTTAGCTTCCTCTTGGAAAAGAGCCATAAAGGAGACTGCTCTGCTGTCAGCATGAAGCTATTTTCCATCATATGAAAGACATCTCTCAAAATACTTTCCCTTGATCACCTCGCAGGTCCTGAGGTGACTTTGTCGGCACGCTTGAATGTTTCTTTTTGTTTTCTGCCGAGCCAAGATTCAGAGCCTTTCAAGGCCGAGGAGGTTTTTCTGTAAGGGGGGGAAAGGACCAGCTGACAGAGTGTATCTTTCAAGTTCAGCAAGTTCATGTGACTTTCTGAGGAGTGTGTGTTGGAGCCGGAGAAGGAAAGTAAATTACTTCACTCACAGGCTGCAGGTCAAACTAGCACTGAAACATTAAGAAACACTTCCAGACCACAAGAGCTTAGTGGACTTCTAAGAAAGAAGAGGCTTCTCACATAAAGCCTGTGTTACTGCTGGTTGCTTATTTCACACACTGGCCTGTGTTTTACTGGAAAAGTGACTTCTCTTTGGGAGTAATCCTGACTAAAAATGGACGTGCCTTTTTGGTCATTATTGCACCTTTTTGTCCTTTTATTGAAAAGAAACCGTTTTAGAGGTAAAGAGCATGCATGTTCTTTTCAGCTGTAAGCCTACAATAACCTTCAACATTTAGAAAGTGTCACATGTTAAAATACCACAAATGTGGAGCATGAAAAAGAAATTAGAGTAGATTTCACACTTTTTGCAAGCTAAGAATGAAAAAAATGAATTTTATTGTAAAACTTTTTGTCCAGCATAGCAAGTAGGAAAAATTTGTCCACCCAGGAGGGTTGGGTTGTATTTTTGAAGACATATTGAATAAGTTGGACAGTGAAGATGATCTTAAAGGGTTCCCCCATAAAGACTGGAAACAGGATGGTGAGGGTTGGTAAGAAGACGGTGTGTTTTGTCACTGAGTCCCTGCTTCCAAAATTTATTCTGGCTAAGCCAACAGACAGCTGGCAGTGGTTTCATCGAGCTTCTCTTTAAACTCTCAGCTTAGGAGAAAATATGCACACCTCCCAAAGTGTTTTAATGCTGTAAGACAGGCGTATCAAAGTCAGGCCAAATTTAATCTTAAGAGGTCCAGACAGCTAAAACTATGCCTAATAAGTTACACACACACACACACACATATATATATATAGAGAGAGAGAGAGAGAGAGATTTTTTTTTTAAAACCTCCAACTTGTTCTTTATGTGGATAAATATTTTATATAAGTTGGAAAGTTTATATAAACTTATATAAACTTATATAAACCATCCATTTATAAAACCATCCATTTATAAAACTGATTGTGAACAGCATGAAGCTTCTTAAGAAAAATGTGCACAGCTTCAAAAATGCATCACAGTTGTTCCACACGTTAAAGCTATAATGCTGCTGTAGTAAAAGTCAGTGCAACTCTTTTGGCTTAATTGCAGAAAAAGTGCAGGCAGCTCTCATCCAGACTTTGTCCTATAATTACAAAATCCGAAATTTATTTTGTTTTGCAAAATAATTTGTGTAAAAACTGTAATAACATTCAATAGTAAATAGTGAAAAAACAGGATGTTTTGTGTTATTTAACAGAATACTGGTTTTTCTTCTTAATATCAATAAGACAACGGTTAAACTGGGGAAATACAGCTAAAAGTCCAAATTTTACACTTGCTTTTTTGGTCTTTCTTTGGCAATTTTCACATTTTCCAAAGCTTGGACTCTTTTTGGCCCCCAGGCTATCAGACGTTATTGAGTAAAGCCCAGCAACATTTGTATTATATATCATTTATTTAATTGACTGACATGTTTCATCTTGTGGTCTTCATGAAGATCATCGTGAGAGTATAAGACAAACTGTGCTGGCGCTGTAACCTGCAGACTTTCTGCTCTTCTTTATGTGGAAGTAGATGAAAAAATGTACTCTGTCTCTCCAGTCATCTAACAGCTTTTGGCACCCATGTGGAGGAGCAGCACACGCAGGAGACTGCACCGACTATAACACACACAAACTTTCTAAACTGTCGACTCAATGAAATCCGCTTGGGAATGTTGAGCAAAATACAACACAAACTCTCATAGAGGATACAAAGTCAGAGCAATACATCTTTTGAAATGACAAGGAGCAGGCGCATCTAGTACACGCAGAGCACAGCGGCCAGTGCAACGCAAATTTTGGCGCAGTGCATGCGCGTCCGATGTGAAAGGGTCTTTACTCTGTGAAATAGCTGAAACACACTGTCTCATAATCACCATTTAACAATATAAATCTGAGGCCCCACATACCGACACAAATCCCTAATGAGGACACGCATCTCTAAGATCTTTCTCTTAGAAGAAGAGAAAGATCTGCGAACTGGAATCAGCTGATCATGGCAAGAGTGCAAGAACCGATATGTGGGAACGATAGAAAGGCAGACTTGGACTACTGGGAACCGGTTTTCTACAAGAACCAGTTCTCGATTCCCATTCCTAATGATACAGCACGGCAGAGGAAGGAAACACTTCTTAAAGCAGTGTGAGATAAAACATTTCAAAAATAGGAGGAGATCAAGAAGAGAGCTCAGGCTTTTTTTATTATTCCTGTAAGGACTTTGCTGAAAATCGATCTTTTCCGTCTGGCGACAGCATTTCACTCACTTCAATGAGGAACAATGCAGTGTGTATAGCTGTGGAAATGGGTTATTATAATTAGAATAGTTTCTCATAAACTCTCAAAACATGTACATCACTTTTCAAAGCTTTCAGAGGAGTGTTTTGCTTTGACTTGGAATTATTACTCAAATAGGACAACTCAGTGTAAAATCCCCCCTACTGATACATTCATGTAAAAATAAAATGACAGACACAAAACTCTTTGGAAACACTTAAAAAGAAGGCATACAATGTGAGAAAATAAAGAAATATACTTATCCTCACTGGACAACAGAGGACTGTAATGCTCATTCATTTTAAAAAAAGAAAGAAAAAGAATAATCAGTGCTGTGATCATAGCAGGAATGTATATCTGGTTAACAGACAACCAGAGTAAAACATTTAATCAAACCGTAAGTTTCCTACATCTACAGCAGCATCCCAGTTATACAGAGAGGAAAGAAAATATAAATGGAAATTTAGCAAAATGATATACAGGGATCTACATGTACACCAAACAATACAGGTGCTTTAGATGAGTATTTTAAGGTACATTTAATTGCTAAGAACCCTATAACCGTCTATATGTTCCTTCTCCATGTTTAAAATGGCTTTAATTTATTGATTTGTAGCAAATACAGCCATATACACTCACCAGCCACTTTATTGGGTACACCTTGTTAGTTTTAATTCTTCGTGGCATAGATTCAACAAGGTGCTGGAAACATTACTTGGAGATTTTGGTTCATATTAATGTGACAGAATCACACAGCTGTTGCAGATTTGATTAGAGAATCTCCCATTCCACCGCATCCCAAAGGTGCTCTATTGGACTGAGATCTGGTGACTATGGAGGCCATTTGAGTACAGTGAATTCATTGTCACGTTGTCTAAGGAGCTTGGAAAGAAAAGCGTTTGGACTTCTTTAAGTTTCCTTGAAGATGTTTCACCTCTCATCCAAGAAGCTTCTTCAGTTCTAAGAGCAACTGGTGGAGAGTCCCGTCTTCAAGGAAACTTAAAGAAGTCCAAACGCTTTTCTTTCCATGCTCCTTAGACTACAATGACCTGGATGACTGAGAACCTTCACAGACTCATTGTCATGTTCAATAAACCAGTTTGAGATGATTTGATTTTTGTGACGTGGGGTGTTATCCTGCTGGAAGCAGCCATCAGAAGATGGTACACTGTGGTCATAAAGGGATGGACGTGGTCAGCAACAGTATTCAGGTAGGCTGTCGTGTTCCATCCCCCCTATATGCTTTATTCATATTGAAGGGCCAATAGTTTCCCAAGAAAATATCCCCCACAACATTACACAACGACCAGTCTGAACCGTTAAAACAAGGCAGGGTGGATCCATGCTTTCATGTCGTTTATGGTAAATTGGGACCCTACCATCTGAATCGCACAACAGATATAAAGACTCATCAGACCAGGTAGCAGTTTTCGAATTTTCTATCGTCTGGCTTTGCCTGTGTGAACTGTAACCTTCATCTTACTGTTCTTAGTCTACGAAAATGGCAGCCAGTGTGGTCTTCTGCTGCTGTACTCCATATTGAGCATTCAGAGATGGTCTTCTGCATACTTTGGTTTTACTGGGTGGTTTACTGTTGAATTCCTGTCATCTCAAAGCAGTCTGTCCATTTTCCTCTGAGCTCTGACATCAACAAAGCATTTTCACTCACGCTCACTGGATATTTTCTCTTTTTCTCATCATTCTCTATAAACCCAGTAGAGCAACAGAAATAATCTACATGGCACCAACAACCATGCCATGTTCAAAGTCACTCAAATTAACTTTCTCCCCCATTCTGATAGTTCACACTAAAGGCAGTCTAACATGTAACTCCAACCCTATTTTGGGATCAGATATCTTTTTTTATTAAGATACTCAGTTTGTACTTTAGCAGGTTGTCTTGACCATGTCTACACGCATAAAATGCATTGCATTGTTGCCACACAGTTGGCTGGTTAAATATTTTCATTAATGGGTATTTGAACAAGTGTACCTAACAAAGTGACCGGTGTGGGTTTGCACATCAGAGTAAGCAGAGTATTATATTTAGTCCAGTGCTGATTTCTGCAGAACATGTCATATAAATGGCAAGAAAGCCGCCTGCTGATTTTCTTAACTACTCACGTTTTTTGTTTGTTGTCTGGTATTAAAAAAACTGTAATAGTGTAAAATGATAATATTAATTTAACAGTAAAATTACTTTAAAAGCAATCGGGTTTTTTGCAGAATATGTTCAGTCCTAAGACCGATGAGGCTAGCAGCTGTTAGCTGTTAGCTTAGCAGTCAAAATAGGGTGAAAGCTACTCTCTGTGCAAAATGTTAACATCTTATATCTTGCTTAAATTATAGAAACATGTGCAAAAATTATAATTTGTTATTGTGGTTAGGTCTGTCTACCAGTATTTCCATTCATGGCAAAGTAGCTGTACCTCTGGTCTTAATGATGATGTAATTATTTATTATTTAAGCATTTAAAAGAAAATTAATAAAAGTATCCCTTAAAAATAAATATAACCTAAGGGAGACAACTGTGATTTAATCATTCAAGTATCCCACAAATACTGAATTTAGCATCAAGGTCAAAATTATAGTAAAATTGGGCCAAATGTGGCTAAAATTTCACGTTCTTAAACCTCTAGGTCACACATAAACATATTTTAACAACATTTTAATGATTATATATCCACATTCAGATTCAGACTGTTTTGAAATATAGTCATTTGAGATCTCAAATGTTCACCTTTGTTTTAAATCTACCCTCATGGCCATCTTATAAATAGTATGACTCAAGTTATCATGGCAGTAACATCCACTTGAAGCTTTTTGTTAAATTAAAAACAAAAGTTAGATATGATACACTTACCCACACACATTCAAAAAAATTGTATACTACTTGCTCAGAAAAGTATTTAGTATCCCCTGTATCTGAAGCTTCACTTCTGTCTGTCTTGTCTTGCATTGTGGGTAATGTGGTTCTTTTGTGGAGTCCGTTTATCAAGTTTCCCTTCAATGCATCTCTTTCCAATGTATCTGTTTCTTTTGCCTAGGTCGCTTGTTTTCCCTCTTCAAATGTCCCAAATGGTACCACATTTAAGACGAACTTGGTTACTAAGGTGCTTTTTGGCTCCATTTCGCTCCTGTTAATCCACCTTAACAAGTGTCTCATTGAAAGGTAAACCATCAGGAATTTTTACAAGAGTCCACCTGGGTTAGACAGCTGTACACGTTGACTTTTCTTGCTTGAGGAGTCCATTAGAAACTGGATGTGCAGTATGGTGTTTAGCAAAATGATAGTGGGTGTAACCATGTAGTCAATGTCATTGAGCTTACAGGAGGCCTAAATTGCTTCAAAGTTAAATAAAATAGCAACAAAATCACATTTTATATATTTAGGACCTCCAGGACGTCTCCATTGAGCTTTGATGGTGGAAAGTGGAGATACAGTAATATGCAGAAATCTTGAGTCGCCTCTTATTTCTCTATATTTTGCTTTCATGGAGCCAGACTTTCTTGTTATTTTTTTAAGTGGTCTCGAGCAATAGTTCTCCAGCCTTTCTGAAGGTCTTTCAAAATTTTTCTCTGAATATTGGCTGTTTTTCACTCATTTTCTGTGCAGTCCTTTTACCTGACCATTTTGGCAGTGGTTGTGGGGGTGGGTGTGGGGGTGTTGTTAAGCCATTGAACTATGGGCCATTGAATCCAAATTTCACATTTTTGGTTCAAATTCTCACATGTACAAAGGACATCAGTAGAGAGTGAGTGCAGTGCAGTGAGTGCCAACAGCCATCTGTAAAACACGATGGTGGCTCTGCCAAGGTTTGGGGCTGCATTTCAGCCAGTGGTGTTGGAGATTTTGTCAAAATAGATGGAATGACAAACACAGAAAAGTAAGAACAGATTTTGATCCGCCACCCAATATCATCTGATTGGGAACAGCTTTTTGCAGCATGACAATTATCCCAAACACACTTCCTGTGCAGTAAAAATATACCCGGATAGAAAAAACACACAGTGGAGCAATATCAGTCATGGACTGGCCTCCCCAGAGCACGGATCTTAACATAACTGAAGCAGTGTGGGATAGTCTTGGCATTGTATATTTGCACATTTTAGTACATTATTGCACCTATTTCCTATTTTCCAAGCACAATAATTAAAACATTAGGCTGACTCAAGATTTTGGCACAGTACTGTAGATGATAACACAACAGAAATAATGAATGAGGCTGAATCTAAGTATGCTACACTGAAAATGCAGAAAAAGATGTTAGACACTAACGTAGGAGTGATAGCTTTCAGTGTGATCGTGTAATTGCATATTGAGAGGAGAAGGCTAGGGAGCAGAGAGGTGACCGAAGACATAAACGTAGGAAGAAACATGAAATGGATCATCTTTCTAAGGCTTTTGCAAGGGAGGTTTATTCAGGAAAGAAGCCCAAAACAAAAGAAAAGGGAATTCAATCACGGGAGCCCTCAAATGAGCATCTTTGATGGGCGCAACCATTTTCAGTCTTACACCCACATTCAAGGTGTCCTTCTCCATGATCTACCAGCCTTTTTGTTAAAATATGCCAAACATCCCTTTCTGTATCTTTGAGAGAAAGAACAACAGAGGGTTACCACCAGTATTCAGTCAGAGGGCTGACACCTCAGTCCGTCAGCTACCCCTCTCTGACCCACTTCACTCCCCTATCTTCAGTCTTCCCAGATCAACAGAGACAGCGGCGGTCACTCTTGGTCACTTCCTCAGATGAATGAACCACATTGGGCACAAACCCACTCTTCACACCCTCCCAGCCCTCCTGGATGGTGATGTCACCAGACCGAACCAGGGCGAAGATGTCTCTGGTCAGCTCAGTGAAGGCGTGTTCCACATTGATGGCGTCACGGGCTGACGTCTCAACATAGCGCATCCCATATGCCCCAGCCAGTTTCTCTGCTTCTTGGCGGGTCACCTACAAGATGAAATGATTTAAGTGAGTTAATGTCTCTATCTCCTGTATTGGCTGTAAAACACGTTTGAGTGCCACAGCAGAAATTCAACAACAAATGGTCTTATCAGGAACTAAGTGCAAGGACTAAGAAGACAAGCTGTAGTTTGTTTTGGATTGGACTACCATTCATACACAAAGTAAAATTTAAGTGAACCAATTAAGCCTAGTTTATACTCGAAGTAAAAAAGAAATAGTGTTTTGGTTGGTAGTTCAGTTGCATTTTTCCAAATCAAAACATTATTACGCATCATATTATGATATGCCCTAAGCTAACTGAGCACAACTAAAAATCCCAAATCAATAAGAAGCTAAAACACTTCTTGAAGTTGAGCGCACTGCTATTGTATTTTCCTTATCCAACTTTTTAGCTCAAAGTGCTTTGAAGTTGAGTCAAGTTGAGAAAACCTGCACAGAACAGTTTAAAATTTTAATTTTTACATGTATCGTCTATTTCATTCCAAAGATCAAAGAGAGAGAGAGAGAATCAAACTATATTGTTTCTACAGTTACTCTGAAGTGTGTTATTCTGCTGACATAGGCCTGAATCCACACCCACAGATAATGACTGTTCAGTACTGTTACAAAATAAAGCTGAAGCATTATTGACCAATTTATGATGGCAACTGAAAAGCTAGTAAATGAGCCCTCTAACACGAAATTATGAAAGTGAGCAGATCAAGATAGGGGTAAGTGGTACTTTACAGTGTACACACCTGGCGCTGTGCCTCCAGATCACACTTGTGGCCCACCAATAGGAATACAATGCTATGTGGCTGGACATGACTACGAGCCTCCTCCAGCCAGTCATGGACATTCTGGAAAGATCGGCGATTGGTGATATCAAAGAGGAGAAGCCCACCCACAGAGTTACGGTAGTAAGCCCTGGTAATAGACCTGGAAAGGACAAAAAATTGAGGGAAACATTTAACATTAATACTATATGCAGTTATTTCACCAACTATAATAAACACACAAGAATTTGATTATATTAAGTTAAACAGATAAAGCAGTGGCCAGTGGAGATAGTGTCTGTTTGCAAAGAACATGTATGAAGTTCACAATGACAATAAATCGACTGAGTTCTGTTGGCCAAGCAAAGCAAGCTGTGCTTGTCCATCGAAATCTAAAAATAAATAAAAATGTAACAAAGTCAACGCAATTTCTATTTTCATCTCAAACAGTGTTTTCTCGTAAGTCTTGAATTCAACTGTATCCAACCTTAAAATCACTGCTGTCTTGTGGTTCCAGCTGGAAATCATCTCTGGAAGCAGGATTAACTCTGCTTGTAGTCAAGCTATTGTAGTCATTTGAATACAACTGAATGGAATCTATATGGGGCCAGTGTTTTGAGTCTGTTTCCCAAATACAATGGCTTGTGCTCAGCAAGCTGGGAGACCAGCAGCTTACAGTTTCTTGTTTGCACATGCATACTGTAGATAAACCTCTGGTCTTTGACAGGAAATTGAAAGGAGTTCTTAGAGCAGTTACAATCTGCTTTGTGTGGAAACAGAGCTAGCATTAGCAAGCAAACAAGTCTTTTATAATGTATCACTTTAACAGATAAGTTTTCTCTTACTAACCATTTTGACCAACATGTGTGATGCAGAGGAGTTAGAGCAGGGGTGTCCCAACTCCAGGCCTCAAGGGCCGGTGTCCTGCAGGTTTTAGATGTGTCCTTGATCCAACTGAGCTGATTTAAATGGCTAAATTACCTCCTCAACATGTCTTGAAGTCCTCCAGAGGCCTGGTAATGAACTAATCATTTGATTCTGGTGTTCTGACCCAGTGTGATATCTAAAACCTGCAGGACACCGGCCCTTGAGACCTGGAGTTGGACACCTCTGAGTTAGAGTATAATGGGAAATAGTCTTAATAACTACAGTTATTACATTTACAAAGTCTTGATGATGGAGAGGAGACATCAAATCTGGTTTAACCTCCTAGGACCTGGCATCCACATATGTGGACATCACATTTTGGGTTGTCTAGACCAAAATACTAAATTGTCCTCTACAAGGGCCTGATATCCACTTACAAGGACATTATACTGCCACTGTTCTATCGAAATTTAAAGCGAATGTCCTCATATGTGAATCTCATTTTTCACCGAAACAAAAATCAGGTAAAAAAAAAAAAAATCTGGTAATTCTTTGTTTTTACATTCATCAGGTCCCAATCAGCCCAAATAGCAAAGAGAAATAAAAAATGCATCCCATGAAAGAGTTCGGGTCTTAGGAGGTAATGAAACAGGCAAGTAGAACCAATCCAGGTTCAGCCAGCACTTTCAGAAAAACATTCAAAAGAAATCTTTTGGTTTATCTAATTTACAAAGTTTAACCAGCTGTTTTGTAATACATCACCTTCATTTTGTATTCATTTTTAATGCCTCTGTAAATATTGATAATTACATTTGTCACAGAATTCTCAAGCCTTTTAATTCAGCTGTTATTTTTTAATGTTATAAATGTGTTCAAAATATCTTTTAAATATAGATGAAGGTTTATTTTTGAGCCCATTAAAAGCTATTTATTTAGAGATATATGGGCCTTACAAGCCAGACAAACTATCAAACTATCAAATTGTAACTATCATACGATTTGACAGACTATAGATTCAGTTTTGTGTGTAGTGAAGTGTTTTAAAATGTTGTTTGAAAATAAAAACAAAGACAAATGCATTTAACTTTCTTACTGGAAAAAATGTGTGTAATTTTTTAATAGACTGTGAGTCAGGATCATTGTTGTGTACACACATCACTTCAACACCAGTTTTGACTGAGGGTATAACATCACTGTTTCAGGAAATTGTTTTAAACAGTGATTGTCATTTTAACAAACGAGGCTAACTTTAGAAACTGTAGCAAGTTAGTTATTTAAGCACCTTTAAGCTCCATGGGTTTATTAAACACTGTGAATTACATTTTAATGTTTTCAGCAGATTTATTTTAAAACTGCTTTGTAGGTACAGAAGACTGCTGTATCCTGGCTCGGCTGTTAGGTTGCAGATTGCCATGGTTGCCTGTAGTTTTGCTGGAAGATACCAATTTGTTTGCAAAGACTTGCCATTTACTCCCCCAGCTGTAGTGAAACTTAGTGTACTGAAATATTCATCATTCAAATCAAAGTTTTGCCTTCAAATTTACTGCTGAAACCAGCAAATTTCAAAAGGAAAACATTCTCCATTTTTGGTTTGCAGCACACTTTTCACAGTTCCACTCCTGCTTCGTGAGTAGGATGTTAGTGTTTTCAGAACAGCTACTGTCTTCCGTGCAAACTACAGGCAACCACAGCAATCTGGTGGTGACTAAAGCAGTTGCAAGGAGGATTTTGGTGCAGCACTAACATCCCAAGTTCACACTGCTGTACCTGCCAACAACCTCCAACAACTACTCACAGCCGGTTGGGGAATCCCTAGGCCTGTGTAAGCAAATAAAGGATGAATATATTCTTAAACTACTTTTATTAAAAAGTTTCAACAGATAAAAACAAATAACAGAAAAGACTTATTGTATAACTCATCTTGGGTAACATTGTCCTTAGTTTGGATTGTATAAACATATAGTGAACTGCTAAGAATCCTGAACTACTGTGTGAAATACATTAATTACACATTATTCCTGGAGCAATTTTTTTTTCTAACTCAAAAAACATTCAAAGTCTTTGATGTAGCAGTTAAGCTGGTTAGCCAGACACACAGCTTGTACATCACAAACCCCCTGCACTTTATATAGTTTTTCTCCTAATTTTAAAAATAAAAATGCCCATTATATGTTCAGGATAAACAGAAAAACAAGCCATATTAGTAATAAAATAGATAAACCTAAAGAAAGGAGGTGTGAACGCAGAGGAAGATGGAGGTGTCATTAGGGTATCACTTTAATACCAAGTGGAAATTGGATTTGTGGTGTAGTTTTACATGACTGTAACTCCTCTACGCAATCTGACAGGGAGGAAAAGTGCTGCAAGATTTTGATGAGATGTGACAACCTGCATGCATGCAGGGACACATCAACTGCCTCATGACGTCTCTCCCTCTTCCTCACAGAGTGCATGCGAATATAAATATAACTAGAAGGACAATTAGAGGCTTAAGCTGGAGATGGAAAGAGAGACGTGTCTTGAAAGAGGAAGAAGGGAGGAGTTGCTGACAGAGAGGAGACAGTAAGAGAGGAGGAGTGGAAAGCAGAAAAACCTGAGCCGGAGAGTGATTCATTTGATCGGACATACACATAGTTTATATGTATTTTTAGAAGCAAGAACCACGCGGATGAAACAACAATGACTAAGAGATCTGCATCGCTGGGGGAGAAGAAGTGAACAGAAGACTGTGTGGTGGATTAAAACAAGCAAGAACCGCTGCGTCACAAGTTCCCAAAATAGTGGCTTTTAAATATTTTCCTAAAACAGCTACTTTAATCAACCTTGTGTAATAACTGAAGGATTATCTGGGTGCAGTCTGTGCCACTGCAGCTCCAGCACATACACAATAACAGGACAAACAAGTGACAAATGAACAAATTTATGATTAAATTCTGGTTTGCTGCATGTAAGATAAATTATTAGGCTGATAATGTCTTGTATTTCTGTTATTACTAACAATTAAAGGGGAAAAACAAAGGAAACAGTACATCTGTCCATCTTCGCTGTTCATAGCTTTCAGGATCAAGCCTCTTTGTACCTACGGAATTTATAAATGTTTGGCAAATACATAGTCCTATAAAAGGCTAAAGAAATCACTAAACCAGCTATAGTTATTAGAAAATGTGAGTGGAAGAGGAGTAAATGATTATTCCACTGAGTATTATTACCAGATGATTAATACACCTTTAGTAAGTACAGTATGTATGTGGGATCATGTGGGTGACTTGTTCCAGTGTAATGAAATGTTACTTAAAGGGAGAGATAAAGAGTGAGTGATAAGGTGGGGCTGAAGATCAGTGAATCTTATGTAAACACCTGATTGGTTGACTAGATATTATAGAGAGAGGTGGAGTGAGTAGGCACTTGACAAAGTATAAACTGGGATGCCTGGAGGCGTTCTGGGTCAGTCTCTGGCGCCCTGCGAGATGAGCAGTTCCAGAAGTTCACCGTTGGAAATTCCACAGTGGACTGGACTTACAGATTGGACTTGGATTTGGCTTTATTTCTGCTCATCATCATCATTGCCATGTTGGATTATAATTCTGTGAAGGATTTGGACTTTGATCATTTTCCAAGTGGACTGCAGACTCTCAAGACTTTCAAGGTTTTCTCTGTGAAGATGTGGGACTTATCAAGGAATCCTGCATTCCTGATTATTACCAGGAAGTTATTACCAGGAATGCAGGATTCCTGGTAATAATCAGGAATCCTTCACCTGCCACTGAAGATGTGCTCACAGAGCACTGAGCACATCTTCAGTGCTGGAATTGCCCATCTCACCACCAACGTCTCTTCCCCCAAAGATAGGAACAAAATGAGCGTTAGCTTAGAGTGGGTTAATTAAATAAGTAGAATTCATGTGATTTGATTATTCTATTTTTTTGTGTGTGCTTTTCCTTTGCCAAGCTGCTTTAATAAAATCTTCTGCAATTAGTCTACGCTGTGGACAATTCCTTTTTAACCCTTTGTGAAACAATAAAGGTAAAATATGAGTATCAATCTATGTAAGTCCAAATAGCTCTAATAGGTTGCTCCAGCCTTTCCAAGTAATATCCTCACTTGGAGCCTATTGTATAGGCCTCTAAAACCAACCCAGATTAAGTGCCACGGTCTGGAGAGGAGCTGCCATAACAGGTGTGCCTGATAAATTTGACCTGCAAGGCTACTCGAGTTTTTTCATACCAGGTCAAGCAGGGAGGACACCTGCTTGTTCAAGGCAGTCAGGCTGGACGAGTCCCCTCATCCACATCAGCTCCAGAACCCTGCATTATCTACTGGGAAAGACTCACAGGATCCAGGATGAAGACTTTTTTATCAGAGCACCGAAATCAGCTTCCTGTATAGGGGTTTTGTGGGTCTGCCAGTTGACAGGCTTCAGCAAGTGCATTAAAGTCAGGTTCGATATCTGAGTTGGATGCTTGAGGGAAAACATCACTGAGAGAGGATCTATAGCTCAATTTATCTTCACTGAGAATGTGAAGCATCGTCACTGTTGGCATGTAATAAGAATGTTGTTCTCCAACTAGGTTTAAAGAAGCTACAACTTTGTCATGAGCATTTCATATTCAAATATGCTCTTACAGTTTGGTATTTAGGTCTTTAGTCTTTCCATTCTGCTCTCAGTTTCCACACTCTTTGCTCAGGCTGAGCCACCTGACAGCTGTGTGGCAGCCTATGTCACCATGTTCAGTCTCCTCCCCCGTCAAAAGTGTAACAAACTATCTTTTATTCAGTGCCGTATTCAGTTGTAGGTTAATTTCAGTCACTTTTATCTTGCACCCAATTCAAATGTCAGACATTTTACCGAGATTTGGAGAGCTATTGATCATAACACCTGCCAGTTATCCCATTGCAGCCCAAGTCTATCTAAGCATGGACTTACCCCCATTAACAAATCACTCCCTGTTGTAGTCTCTTTCAGTGAGTGCACTGCTGCCAGCTCTCCATGATTTTAAACTTTTTTCAGTGTGTAAGTTGAAAAACAAGTAATTAGGTTGTGTCACGGACATCACAGCTCTCATCCACAACCAATAGGAAAAAGTCAAAATTGTCCATATTCTCAAATGCTGTTCTTTTTTCTCACCAAACACACTTTGATAAACCCGTCAGAAAATGGCTTAATGTATTTTATTCTATTCTATTCTATTCTATTATATGCTGAGAAAATCTGATTGCTAGCATAAGAAAGTAAAACATGATTTCATGATACATAAATTCAACGGAAATCATCTGAGAAGTGAAAGTGAAGTGAAGTGCTACTTATCTGTGTGAAGTGCCTCTAAGAAAAGTGACTGGATCACAGATTTATTTCTAGGAAAAGGCCTCGTGGTGTTCGGGCTGAAAAAGGTCTGACACATTCTTCGTTTTTGGAGGGACTTGCTGCAGTTGCCATAGAGATTTTCATCATAGTGACAGGTGAGACCCGTCCTCTTCTGTTAGGATGATGAGCTGTGCTGTGTGTGTGTGTGTGTGCATGTGTGAAAGTGCTTTCCTGCTATGAGCCATACATTATTATAGCTATGCTTTACCCTTTCTTATCCTCCATGTACTGTAGGTTCTGTTCTGATGGAGAAATATCTTTAATCTAACATTTTAAATTAATATTTTGATCAGTTAGCTTGGCACACAGATATCTGAAAGCTGATATGACAGTTCAAATGAACACTAGAACATTTTCAGAGTGTGCATAAGAAATAAAAACACTTAAAAATATAAAGATTTTAATAAAATGAGTAAATTGAAATTACTGAAATAAAAATGAAAATCTCAAGTGACAAATAAAATTGGTCATTTAAAACACATTTCAGCTACTGTTAACAGACTTGATGATCGCTTGGTTCCTTAAATAAAATAAATAAGGGCATACTTGTTTCCAAATTGACCTAATAACCAAAAGCTCCCTGCTTCAATTCTGGTAGGAGACTCCATCACTTTGGGCTTGTGTCGGGAAGGACATTCAGCATGAAAATCTCACCTACTGTGGTGAATAAGGGGCACCCAAAAGTAGTTTTAATCACAGGGTGCATATTGAATGCTGGCTTCCCAGTCAGTTACATATTTTTACATGTACATTTTTCGTGACCTACTTGGCATTTCAAAGCCTGCCATTTAATAAAATGTATTTTTAACTCTTTCATTAGCTAAAGAATAATTTCCTTTTCTTTATGAGTCTGAGAGAGGTTTAATACTTTGGTGTTAAATCTAGGTCATAACCACAAACCCCTACACTGGCATGCAACTCTCAGCAAATACACTGCAAAGTACAGTTATGCAGCCTGCAAATACTGCCATGGGCCTTTTCAGTCCTGTTGATTCCTCCTGTGCATTTCTGGATATTTTCTCATCACAGTTTTTGAACTTATCAGTGAAAGAATAACAACAGAAGCCTCACAGTTGTCAGCAAATCCCTGGAAGGGGATTGAGGAAACTATTGGACGTGAGGCAATGTAAAAAATAAATCGACAAATATGTTTCTCTGGAAACAAATGACCACGACAGGGAATGGGAACTGAGGAGGGGACACCGGGACACGACAACAACAGCAGATTCATTACAGAAGTTTAAATCAGCCGTGAAAGCGGGACACTTCCACAGCAGCCACTATTTGCATTTCTGTATGTCATTTTACCTCTAGAAGTAGTAGGCAGCACTGTGGGACCTGAATGTTAACTACTAAACTACTTTATTATTTATTTATTATAAATAATATTTATAATTATTATTACTTATAATAATATAATTATAATAAATAATATTATATTATTATTATTATTATATTATTATATAAGATTATATATTATTATATTATTATTATTATTATTACGTTATTACAGCCTGAGCACATTTTGGTTTTATCAAGACTGGAACTCGAGGATAGTCAAGTTTGTGTAATCTGACTATGCCATTGCAGATGACCATATAAACACACCATCTGAAGCAACTAAGACCTTCTTCTCTCTGTTAACGTAAAGGCAGTTCACTTCACGGGCCAGAGTCGCCTGTAGCACCAAAATGACGACTATCGGGTTTTAGGAGCACCTGAAAATGTTTACTTTTTAGAAACAAACGCTCTGGTTGTTTTCTCTGAGCACATGACCCTGGAGCTCATTTGAATGCCTGCTTTCCCTGTGCAAATTATTGCTGGCAGTTCACGTTCTGAGACATCCAGGCTGTGTTTGTCTAGTTCTGAGCCCTCACATGGTTCTTAGTTACCCAAAACGACACAAACCACAACACCGATAGCTCCTGACACACCCTGTACACATGTCACTATTTCTGCTGAATATAAATGCATCCTCTCCTGCTAAACAAATAGCTTACATTACCAAGCGTCACCTCCAGTAAATTTTTAATAATATTTCCATAAAGATGTGAAGGTAATAACACCAAATTGAATGCAGACTCGTTGTAAAGCTCCACACACCACCACCACAGGAGTGACACGCTCTTACCTGAAGCGCTCCTGACCAGCGGTGTCCCAGATCTGCAGCTTGATCCTCTTGCCCGGCTCGATCTCCACCAGGCGGGAGAAGAAGTCCACCCCGACGGTCGGGTCGGACACCTGGGCGAAGCGACCCTCCGTGAACCGCCGGATCAGACATGACTTGCCCACCGTGGAGTCCCCGATGACAATCAGCCGGAACTGATAGAGCCATATTGCCTCCATGACTTGGCTTGGTCTGCAGCTCTCCCCGGTGCGTTTGTAAGTGTTGGTCTGCTTGCTGGTACGAGCTGTTGGTGCACAAACATGAGAGAGAGAGAGACAGAGGGAGGGAGAGAGGGAGGGAGGCGGAGAGAGAAGAGAGGAATCAACAAACAACATTAGATTTAGTGCACGTCTTACTGTTCTTCTTGGTTTAAGCGTGGTTGTTTAAGCGTTGCAAACCAAATGCTACCATTTGACCCTTCACTTCCTGTTCTATGAGCAGCCATGTCCGAGCTCCCACAGGGTGGCAAAATAATGATTTTTGAGGGTTTTTTGCAGACCAGCCTGGTACTTAGAATTACCCAGGCTCCCTTGATGAAAAATCAATGGGATTTTTCCGTAAAGGTTTTTTAGATAATCACAAGAAATAAACATTAAAATGAATAAAAGTTCGTGATATTTACAAGTCTTATTCTGCAGAATTATCTTTACAGACTGACACAGCTATAATTTTTGAAGTGTGAATCCAAGCGCAGGAAGTAAAATGACTTCAGCGTCAACAGCACTGTGTTTAACATGACGTCCTCAACAGCTTCTGTGGCCACATTTGATGTGAATGGAAGTCCACTGGTTCTTTTTTATTGTTCATTTGTAGACTTTTCATTTTATAACCTGGTATTTTTCACTTTCCATGGTTAATAAGAACAAACTCAAAAGGATTGTAAACATTTGTATTAAGATTGCAGGCTCTGAAACATGTTTCTGGGCTTTAGGGCTCATTTCTGCAGCACTGAGTGAGAGGTAATGAGCAGATAAGAATACATGAGAAACAGCAGAGTGGACAGAGCAGGAATAAATAAATAGAAGCATAAGCTAACAATATCAGTGCTGTTGATATTGTTAACTACTGTTAGCTACCTTTGACTGGTGATTTGCTCACATGCCTGCAACCAGCTCTACTGTGTGATGTGATTAACACCACAGGGTTTAAGAAGGAATCCTCTTACGCTTCTTTAGTCACTTGATGGCATCATTTGTTGATTTAATCAAAGCCTGCTTTTTTTGGGGGGGGGGGTATTAGCTATACTCCAATGCCCTTTTTAACATCAGGCTTTGGCATCTGAATGTGTGAGCTTCCATATAATTACAGATATAACCAAATGCTTTGATTGGACTGATTTTTCTTGCTGCTATACTTAAACCAGTGACAGGTAACTAACAACATTTAAGTTCTTCAGTTACAGATGGAGTTTTGAAATGGGTCTAATGTTTCCAATAGTTCGCGTGACTTTATTGTTACTCCTCTACTTTTCAAATGTAATTATCTGCTTTTTGCTCCACGCCACTTCTCATACAAAATAATTCTTCGATTCAAAATCGATTCTGATAGCTCCACAATAACAAACACCACTGTAAAAAGGTGCTCACGTGTTAAATCTTGTCTTGAAATAATATAATAAATATATTAATGTAACAATCTGAATACTAAGGGGACCAAAGTGTTCTAAGAAAACATCCAGCACACCATTACATCACCATCATCCAAAACTGCTGATCCAAGCTGTGATGGATCCATGCTTTTATGTTGTTTGTTTCTGACCCTATTATTTGAATGTCAAAGCAGAAATCAAGACACAAAGCAGTGAACATCTTTCCAATCTTCTATTGTCCCCGTCTTCTGTTGTTTGGGTGACTGTGTGAATTTCGGCCTCAGTTTCCTGTTCTTAGCTGGAAGGAGTGACATCCAGTGTGGTCTTGTGCTGCTGTAGACCATTCAGAGAAGCTTTTCTGCTTGCAACGAGTGGTTATTTGAGCATTCTGATCATTCTCCTCTGTCTCTGGCATCAACAATGCATTTTCACGCAGAGAACTGCCGCTGCTCTGTAAACCCTAAAGATGGCTGTGTGGGAAAATCCCAGCAGTTTCTGTAATACTCAAACATTAGGCACCAACAACAACAACACCATGCTCAAAGTCGCTTAAATCACCTTTCTTTCTCTTTCTGATGCTCAGTCTGACCTTCGGCCGGTCGTCTTGACCACGTCTGCACGCCTGAATGCACTGAGCTGCAGCCATGTGACTGCCTGGTTAGATATTCTTGTTAATGTGCCAGTTGAACAGGTATATATTTACTCATGCATATTCTGCACATGGTATACGACATGAAGTGCATCCAATCTTTAAGATCTTGCAGAAACATGTAAACTGAAATAGCAATTCGATTCTGAACTATGTTTATTTATTCCTTTCAGCTCTGTGTTTTCTCTTTTAAGAGGCAAAACGTCTTTTGAAATATGTGACTTGAGGGATTTGATAACATGAGGTATGCTGCTCTCTGTACAGCGGCACTGTCTCCCACAGATCCTCACACTACAGCTGTTCCCGACCAGGCCATCAGGCGGGCACTCGGCCTCCCATCACCCCATGCGCGTCTCTGTGGAGTCAGGTTGCGTAGCTCGGGAGGTATGCAAACATTAGAGGCTGAATCCCTGCTGAATAGCAGCCTGATGGGCTCTCGCGCCGGGATGGGCAGCTCGTGGGTCCGATCGACACGCAGGGTTTCACATATCCAGCATTTACAGATGGCTGCGGTTCAGACTGACATGATTACATGCGTAAGGGGGGGTGGGTGTTATTGATCTCACTGCTTCATTTATTTATTTATTTGCGTACGTTTATCCGTGTTTGAGGTGAGTTTGTGCGCAAAATCACGATTTGATGTTGTTTATCAAACAACAGACAAGGATGTTTCTTCCAAAGGCGACTTTTCTTGCTATTATGAATTTAAATCACATCCATGCAAAGGAATCTAAAGGCCTGGAAATAGTCATTACGGCGTGTCGTTTTTAATCAGCCATCGCTTTTATCGCGACACCACAAAGACACAGAGATTAAACAGTAGAGGAAAACAGCCTACTTGGAGCAGCAGTGGAGTGCTTCGGGACAGAATGGTCGCTCTTGTCACGCTGTTCAGGCTGCCGAGGGCTCCATCACACAGGCTAGTCCGGGGGATCGATGCTCAGGGAGCCGCAAAAACAACCCAAAAGCGGCGAACCCTCGATGTTTGTGTGGAAGCTGGATCACAGAGGCTGGTGAGCGGCAGGCCCCGGAGGACTCAGGGCTGACTTCCTCCTTAATGTCAGGCCCGATCGAGCGCTAAA
>VUQG01006448.1:25768-37731 GCA_015106755.1 Etia nguti | reverse complement strand
TGTGTGTGTGTGTGTGTGTGTGTGTGTGTGTGTGTGTGTAAAAAGAGGCAGAAAGACTGCTTGCTGAAGAGAGCGACCAAAGCTGCAGGCACTGTGAGGCTCCAGGGAACCACTTGAGATTGCAGGCAGAGGGACTGATAAGGCAGCTAGCCATTCATCAGGCCAAATGAAGGCAGTAAAGTTGACTGGAGGGACCCAGGCATCGCCCCAGGATGGCTGTCGGGCCTCATAGTAGAGACCTGTGACTAACACATGAAAGCAGGCATGCATGCATGTACATACACACACAAATAGCCCAAGAATGGTGAAGGAAGGCAGGATGAATGGACTGGGAGGAGGAATAGGATCCTGGACTCAGGAGAGGAAGGGGATAGAAGTATAATAGACCTCCAGAAGCAGAAGCCCCATCTCCTCAGAGCTACACCCAGCAACTGCAGCTCCTGTTTGGGGCACGCGTGGCCCTTTCCACTCAGAAAACATCTATCAGACAGATATTACTGTAATCCAGAGGTGATACATTAGCTTGGGTGCTAGGGGGGCAGTGTGTTCTGGTGATGGATACCTCTGGAGTTCCCTGGTGTTGTCACAGGGGCCTCTAAGACAGAGCTCTGCTGCGGCAGCTCAGCTCACCACAGCTAATGCTTTCCTGCCTAATGTCATAGTTTGAATTTATTCCACTGTAATAGTCTTTGTATTTTATTCTTAATCACACCACCCAGAGGATGGAGACATATTTCCACAATAGAAAGTACTGCAAAGTTGCACACTTATGAAAGCAATACATTACTTAAGCACTTAGGCCAGCCAAAGAAGCTACTTTAGAGTGTTGCTGGTGTGTTTATAAGACTATATTAGTGTCTCACTGGTGCTTTGATAGAGCTTGTACCATCAATTTGCACAAAGACTCTATCTTTGCTTACATAAATCCCACCTCAGGGTTATTATGAATCTGATTTATTTGCTCCTCTTATGTTTATTATTGTGCTTTATAGTTTATATTCTGTGTTAAACACCATCAATAGGACTGCAGAGCATGTGTGTCTCATCCTGCAAGGGATAAAAATGGTTTATGGAGCAGTGAGTGCCAATAAACAGCCAGCCACAGCCTTTTGGATGTACATCTTTAATGTTTTATCCATGATGAATTCAATAGCTTAGCACAGGTTCAAGGCCAAATGGTAAGCGTTGACAGGACTTCCCAAAGGCAGCTACGCTCTGCAGCAAGAGGAGATTGGGCTGTTTGCATGAGCAGGGATCTGGTTGTATTTTTTGTTTCTCCTGGCTGCGTGTGCACCTGCCAAATGGCCAGAGTAAAGCAACTCAAGAGCCAAGCTGAACATACATGGTTGGAAGGTGAACCGACCACCTTCCCCTCTGTATTTTGTGTTCTGATCTGGTCATCTGGACACAGTCATTCTGATGTTATCTTGGACCAATAAAGAGGTGTGGTGCGCAAACCGAAGGCCGCATACAAGATCTGTCTCAGACAAAATGAAAAACAGACAGTTCACCAAGGACAGCAGAACGCATTGCTGTTATCACCAATACAGTTACAGACCTTACAGCGTTCTCTGACAGCCAATAATAGGAAAATAGAGGCAACTGGTGAGTTTTCTTTTAATAGATCGCTGCCAATTCTATCACAATATCAAGCACTGGAAATTTATGACTGGACTGTTTTCCTTAAATATGTGCCCTGCTAAATGCTGTTGAAACCAGTCTAACACATGATTATAGTTCAAGATTACAACAAATAGTGAAATTACAGTGTAGAGAGTGCAAGCGCAATCACGTGAATCATAAAAAACACAATGAAAAAAGCAATCTGAGTCAAAATCTCTTTTCAGTCGTGTACCACACTGCACTATCGGGCCTGCCTTTTCACTTCAGCGTGTTTATTGCTTCAAGGCCAGGTGAGAACGATCAGCTCCGTTCTAATTCACAGACCCACATTTCACAAAGTTTTTATGCCAGGTGTAAATGAGAGAATGTGTGGATTTCCTCGTGTTTCCACCCTGGCGCCTGTCTCTGCTGCGAGTGAGTCTTTGATAGCTGTTGCACTGTGAGACAGACAGGCCTGTGCCAAGACGATGGCATCAAAAAGCTGACGATTGACAGCTACTGACAGCCATCTTCCTCCTAAACACACTTCAGGTCCCCTGCGCTTCCTCTCTCCCCCCCCCCTTTCTCTCCTCTCTCTATCTGTCTTTTTTCTTTCTGTCGGGGGAAATTGAGGAGACGCAGAGATAAAGAGAGCGATGTCGTAAACTGGCACCTGTCATCATGTTTTGTTTTGGTCAGGGCACTGAGAACATTCGTAAAGTTTTAAAAGACATTTTGAAGGATTTAGTACTTCCACAGCTACCATTTGAATCTCCAGGTGATGGTTTATATATATATATTTTTTTGTTTTTTAAGATAAGCTCAAGCATAAGCGACGTTAAAACAAAAATACATGTGTGTCTGCAAATTCTAATGAGCTCAAAGGCTGACAATTATCCACGTGAACAATCAGACAGAAATTAATTTTTGACATTAATTTGGCTAAATATGCTAAGACAAAGTATTTACTGCAGATACTTAACCCTCTTAGTTTTGTTTTCCAAGACATGCCACATCAATGTGAAATGCTGTCACGGAGACCGAGATGCCTGACATGAAACACAAAGAACGTGAGATATTTGCCAGGCAGATATGAGCACGCGTGCACACACTCGCACACAAAAGCGAGGCGTTCATGCAAGCAGCGCTCATTTAAATGAATGCCTGTATCATGCACGCACCTCAATTTCTCAGGTTGTTGCTGTGTTTCATCAGCTTCAGTTTGAGCCAGTGTTTCTTCGCCATGTTCAACCAGTGGAGGCATTATCTCCTGACACACGTATCCTCCTCTAAATGATTTATCTTCATCTTCTGCAAGTCACCTAATCAAAACTGAAAGAAGAGAGCTTAATGCCATTCAGAGATCCCAATGCTTTCAACTGCATTTACTGTCATTATGAAAATGAATGGCGGCAGCTGAGAACTCAGATGTTCTTTCACGTCATGACGAAGGATCTCTTAATGTGTCTTATGATCTTTGCCTTTGCTGCCTTTGACTGAAGGCCTTGGCTGGGGACTCGACTAATCACGTTACACATCTCACACATTACATTCGGTATCTGTATCAACACTGCGCCTTCTTTTCTCGCCCGCTGTATGTGTCACCAGCATATGTGTTCCTCATCGAGATCATTAGTGCATACTGAAAAGAGAAAAGACAGAAGGGACATATAAAGTTTCACCTGACTTGAAGTCGGTGGTCTCTTTGTGCAGTGACAGAACATTGACTCTGAGGAGTCTAACAAGACAGGAACTGTCAAATCGCTCATTGGACAAAGGGTCTTTCTGCTCTGGAAATCTGGCACAGATGCTCACAAATGTTGCTGTGTTGTTATATGTCAGCACTGCACAAACAACAAAGTGGCAAAGAAAAGTGGAGAGACCAACTTTTTTCAAGTTATTTGCGAGAATTATCTTCAAGATGCTGGCTTTGTCTGCAAAATAAGTACAGCAAAGCAAGTAAAATTATTTCTGTATGAGCTCAGTGTGACACATAATTAGCTTTTGAGGTCGTCATGTGTTTGTTGAGGGGAGGTGTTGATGTTCTTTTGCACAACTTGTCTTTGGGTTGTCACCGCTGTAGTAACTCCTGCGCAGTGGAACTTTATTTAGAGACTTTTTTTTTTTTTTGAAAGAACCTATCACCAGCTGTATTTTTCAGAGTTATCTTCCAGATGTGCCATTGTAAGCATGGGATGACATCTCCATCTCACCCCTAATCCACAGCCTTCTGCTGGGCGTGTTTGCTTAGGTTTTATACATGTTTACAGAGAATGTAATTACCTCTCTTAGACATGCAGCTGTTAGAAAAACTGATTTTTATGGATCACGGCCATTGCCAAAAAATGTAAGCTCCCTAGGCTTAATCTGTCAATTATTAAATCATAATTACATTTTCTTTAAAGCCATTAGTTACAGAGGCTTAACAATCCCTTTGTGTTAGACCAATAACTTTTCTGATGCTCTTTTTTTAACAAAAAAAAAAAAAGAAAAGAAATCATCATTTAAATCTTAATGATGTGTCTGAATTCTTCCCCCAATTTAGCTAACACAGTGCAGAGATGATTCATGGCAGATGAAGGCATGATTTATAATTAGATTATAGCTTGATGGAGTAGAATTTATTAATGATGATGAAGACACATACACAAAGCCTTTAATGCATTTTCCTCCACAGTGTCCCCTTTCCCTCGGACTTCATTGGCACATTGCTCACTCATCTATAGTCAGATGCTGGGTCCTGTTACCAATTTGTGGTAACACATTCTTACAAGAAATTATGCACAAGCACGGAGAGGCCAGCCTTTAAGTGATAGCCACAATACGCATTTGCCTTTAAAACTTAAAGGGGGAGTTTAATTTATTGAGGGTGTCACATGGCAGGAATGAGTAATTATTCCCAACACCCCTGTGGACCCCAGTGGTTAATGTATTCCAGGGCCCTAAGGGGAGCTGTCAGCAAGAGGACGTCATCTCAGCTGCTTTACTCGCTGACCATGTTTTAAGGTTCAGGATTCAAGATTCACTCTATACAACCACAAATCATTCTCTGAGGGTATGATTTTTTTTCCGTGATCCTCGTCCCTTGTTCTGAGTTTCTGCAGCTCTGCAAATATGCTTGCTAAAGTTTCTTAGCTATGCTATTCAAACTTTCTTGAGAGGCACAACAATTGCTGGATGGTTTCACACCCCCAGTGTTAAAGAGAGGCAATTGGAGGAGTCATAGCAGGTTTGCTTTTAAGCACCTGCTTTTCCAGAAAAGGAAACGGTTATGGATTTGTTGCTGGTTTTGAAGTCTGAACCATCAAACATTTGTCTTTATCACTTGAGAAGACTATTGTTGTGTTGACTTCCTGTATACTGTTTAGTGTGACGTTCTGGCAAGTAGTCATTTCTTGTCTCAGCAGCTGTTGACAATAACTTATCAAAAAGCAGAATACAAAGTCTCCCTTTGATCTCAGCATTGTTCGGGGACATGGTCAGTAACTGGGTCAAAGTGTGTTCACAAATAGGTCTGCTTTTTTTGTAACCCACTTCGTATACTTTAAGGGTGCACTTCAGTGCAAATGTTCAGCAGTTATTTGTGGTTGCATTTGTTGGTTGTGGTTTGGCCACAGTACTCCGAAGAAATAATTGAAAAGTCATTTAGCACATGCTGCCAAAGCAGCTTCAGTACACCCGGGTATAGATCCTCCAAATCTTTGGACTCTTCAATTGAGATGTAACACCATTCTTCCAAAAGAGAATCCCTCTTTTGGTGTTCTGATGATGGTGAGCACATGTTGGTATTTATGGTCTATGGGTGACATAAGTTTTTATATAGATGAGGCCAATGTTGTGATAGAAGAAGTTATTCCTATAGAAATGTGATAGAAATGTTTAATCGTAGGATAACCTTACAGTCACACTATGGAAAACAGTGATTGGAGGCACAATCAAAGTTAATGCAGCCATGTGAATTAAATTTGTGGTCTCATTACCTTTGAAATGGTTGTTTCAAAGACAGCGACCCGGTCTGTGGCCATTCGCACACAGTTGCCACCTACAAAACTACTTTGCAGCATCAAGACAGACTCTGCTGCTGTCAGTCTGCTGTCATTTTGCAATTGAATAGGATCAAGTTGGCAATTGTAATATTCCAGTGATTAACTGTGATAAATTTGCCAAAATGGCAAATCTGTTGCAGTCTACATACACAGACTTTCTCATTTAAGAAAAGTTCTTATATATACTGCTTTTGTCCAGCCAGTAGATTTGAAACACAAATTCAGAAATTACTCCACAAATAGTGATGCAGTTGCTGCAGGATGGCAATTTAGCTGCAAAATGAAACAGGATGTCAGCAACCTTGTTCCGGTATAGGAACACAACCTGCTTTCAACCAGTTGAGTCGAGTCACCTATTGCAAAGAGATGTGTGGCAGAAGAGTTGGCTCATTAGCACAGACTGATTGATGGCAGTGTATGAGAAATATGCCTGCATTTATAAATTAGATGCCAATTATTTGCAAATCTTCGCCAATCTGTTCTGACAGTGACTGCAGTCAATCCAAGTCTAGCTGTAATTGTTTCCCACCAAGCGATCTGTGCAATCGTCCGAAGTCTGAGGGTGTTGTACACTCAACCACTGGGTGTCCACTGCAACTACATGCAATCAGTCACCGATTGAAAAAAATAAATGCAATCACCGGGCAACCACCAATTTTTCCTAGTAACAAGGAGGTTGCTATTCTACTTTTACTCTAGCTACGTTTCTCAGAAATAATGTCCTAAATAGCAAAACACAGCCAACAGATCGTTTCACTGTGAGGGTCCAGTGTTCATGTTTTCCCTTTCATTTCTCAATTATCGGTATATTTGTAAATTATCAGTAGAAACACGTGACAGACAAAAGTACATATTTCAGGTACAGAGTCAGGTGTACAGACATGTCTTTAAAATGTATTCTTCATCTGCACAAGAAACAAATCATCTGTTACCCATGGCCACAACCCCAATTTAAGTGAAACTAATTGAAACAGTCATAAATTGACAAAAAAAAATACATAATGAGTAAAGTTAAGGACTAATACAATAGATACATTTCTGTAAATCGCCTTCCATCATGGGCTGCTTTTATTTCTATTTACACAGTTTGGACAGGGTTTCTTTTATTATCTTTCTGATCCTCAAGCCATCATGAGTTGACACAATTCAGAAAGTGTCTGGGGCATTTGTTCCTGAACACTATAAAACAGCTTTCATAGGGTTCAAGCAAAGTGTAACTTTTATTTCTAGCTTTCACAGTACCCATGGGTTTAGCTCAAAAACAAATAAGAGGCCTTGCTCTTTTAAATAGCACTGATAACAACTTTGCCTTTTGCATCCATGAGAAATGCAAAAGGCTATTGATTCCGTCTCACCCTGCGTTTCGGTGACTTACGCCTCCCTCTAATTCCCATAACCAGAACACTGTACCCTTATCAAGGGAAACAATAAGCCACTTGTCAGCTCTGCAAGAAAATATGAGGAAGCATCTGCCTGGACCAGAGGAACTCATGACTCTGTGGTGAAAAAGTGCTCCACCTCCCTCCTTCTGTCTGCCCTCTCTCCCTATAGCCCTCCCCTTTGTCAGTCCTCCCTATGACCTCTAGAAAGGTATTTTGGCAGCGATGTTTTGGAAGGAACTGAATAGCAGAGTAAATCCGATCATCCAGGGATAAGTCGGAAATTGAATTTCACTCCTTCCACAGGGGGCAGCCTTTTCATGCACTGCAGTTTGGGAATAAATGTGTTGTGTAAGTTCGGGATGCACAGGTGGGTGTTCAGGGAGGGATAGTGAGCTGGAGGGGGACACCCCCAAATAGAGGCTCTGCTCCTGAGCCGTAAACCTGTCACAGAGATATGTCTCTGTCGATGATGGCATCCGACTTTTTTCCCATCTGCCCCTGCGCAGGGCTGTTATCTCCTTCCTCCCTGCTATGTCTCCCTGCTCTTTAAGACAAAGGGTAATAAAGCCATAAATTGTGTGGTCTGCGGAAAGTATGGACATTCTGTCTGGGAGACGCTGTAAGACCTGCCATAAAGCACCCTCAAAGTCATAGCTAAAGATTTACAGTTATTTAACATCCTCCTCTTCCCCTAAATCACAGTGATAAGAGAATTAAGTGATGGCTATAGGTTCTTTGTCCTTACTCTATTGATTTTCTTCGCCCCTCAGAAGGATCCTGAACATTATAATTATTGAGTCCTGCAGTTTAATGTAGGTTTACAGAGTAGGAGAGGCGCCCTCAGTTCGATTCTAACACAGTTAAAACAAAAGACACCCGTTTTTCAATTCGGTAATGGGCTTCCAATTATGCTTCATTTACCTTGTTTGGCCAGAAAATGTTTTATCTGAGGCCTCTGTGCTATAAACAGCTTCTTTGTGCAGTGACAAAACCTCAGTAACAGCTCTATTTATCTTAAATGCAGGTCTGCTTCTTCAGCAATTATTCAGCCATGTGGATTCGAGGATTATTTGTAACCCAGATTGTTCATTAACAATAACTTGGTCGCTTTTTCAGTGCAGTGATATGTGATGTCACAAAAGCATTTCTGTTAAAGATAAAAATCAAGATCAGCTGATGTGTGCCGCTGGCCACGTCCAGATTATGAAAGCTTTATCTGCCCTATAAACCACTGGTCTGAAAATACAACATGATCCTTTTGCCAGTGTGTGCTTTCAGATGCTTTGTCACCAAATGTGTGGACTTTATTTTCCTGAAAAGTTCTTTTTTTTTTTTTTAAAGGTTGCTCATCAAATAAACATTGAGATCGTAGGCCATCAGTGCACGTCATCAATGGCTTGATTGATGCTGAAGAGAATTTAGTACATTCGGAGCTTTTGTTTATGAGCTGCGTGATCGCATGCTGTATATATAGATAACATTCATGTTATTTTGAGATTCTATGTGCTGTCCTACACCAAGCCTGAATTTATCTGCTTCATCTGAGAGCATAGACTTAACACAGGAGTCAATTCAGAAAACTGTGTTCCCATAGACTACAGTATAGGACCAGAAGTCTTTTTGCAACCACAGACAGAATACAGATTTCAGACACTTCCACACTGGCTTCAGTTTTACAACTGCTAGGTTCATCTTTTTCACTGTCTTTGTCTAACATGGATAAAAAAGCAACAAATGGCTAATTTTAAGATCTCTGAGCGCGAGTGAACACCTCTGAATATACAGAATGACTTATAATCAAAGAGCAACCTCAGGGGCAACGAATGGAAGTGCCAAAAACTACAGTTCCTTGAATAGCCACTTATAGCTAGGGCCGCTATGACTGGGAGGGGGCTGCTAATTCATCTTGTTTAGCTTTTGGTTGTAATAAAAGACACTGTAAGGAGTCAGCTGGCCAGTTTCTCCAGTATCTTATGTATTAAGTCTTAAACTAGCCAAAGTTAGCACTGTGAGAGTGAATTACCCATGCATCTTGCTAACCAACAAGCTAACAAGTGCTAGCATTAGCTGACTGGTCCTCTAGTGCTTCCAAAAATGGTCCCATTCAAGTGGGTGTAGTGAAAATGCACCAAAAGTTGTTTGTTTTTTTAAATTGTGTTTTTTATTTAATAATGTTTTGTGTTTAATACATTAACGGCAGTAATGTTATCCACCACATCATAATACCTACACTGATATATATATAACCATTACAAAATGATCCATTCTTTGGTTTCCTGATCTGCCTAAGTAATTTATATTCATGTTTCTATTTTTTTATTTGTCAGATACCATCTACAAAAACCTTTAATCTCCTTAGAGAAGAGGCCCATTGTACTAGATATAGCTGCTAGCTTATTTTCAACCACACTCTCTGGGCATTTCTACATGAAAACAGACCAAATAGCAAGTTTAACACTAAAATGGGTGACTGTAATAATTTAAGAACTATATTAAACTCAATGCTGGGGTTTTGCTGATTCTGTTCAGTGTTAATGTTCTGAATTATGCCATTTTTAACAGAAGGTTTTGTTTCATACTCTGATAAACTGACAGCTGGCTTAGAATCAAACCACAGGCATGTAAAATTAACAGTTACAATTAATAGCAGATAAAGAGCTGGTGAAGATTCAAATATGGTTAAAAAGGTGAATCCTGGCCTTAGAGAAACATGACTTTAGAAGATAAGATTTGCAAACCCTAGCATACTCAGATGCTATTCAAAGGGGTATAGAACATCACACTTACTTTGCCTTAATTTAGTCATACTATTATGCTAAATACTAGCATGGCTATAACAGCTTCCGATTACAATAATTTGAGTGTTTGCAGAGGTGATTTAGATTATTTTTAAAATGTGCAAGTACTGTAGGAAGGTATAAACTGATACACATTCTCTCTCTCTATTCCTTTCCTTTTAACATAAAAAAGATGCTGAAACACAAAATGCACACACACACACGTACACACACACCCCTTAGGCGCCACAGAGGGCCACAGCCCCACTTACCACTGCCTGACAGTTGGCTTCTTAACAAAGACGCGGGGAATGTAATTAAATCATTTACCTTTGATACCCAGCCAGCATTGTAATTAATTAATTCACCCTGGGAGTGCAGGAATTACATCCACCGAGAGACATGAGAGGAAGAAAAAAAGTTGTTCTGCATACTTTGGGGATAAAACCTGACACTGTGCCCTGCCTTTCTCTCTCCCTCATCTACCATCATCATGGCTACAGCAGTGTCCTCAGAGACGGGGAGTAAAGAAGTTAAGTGCTTCACTAGTTGAAATAATGACCCTGTGCTGATATTTAGGCCTCATCAGCCAGAGTGCCTGAGGCCAGATCAGACTGTTGAAGGAGGACTGGCCTTGCTTACACATCTCTCTCGTTTGGTCTGACCTTTGCAGCAGCTGTGATATGGGAAGGTGATTGCTGTCAACATCATCAGTGTCACACAGCTCCAGAAATAGCCTCTGTGGTGATCAGCAGCAGCACCTTTGGGAGAACATGGCATAATGAATTCTTGTAGTGGTATAGGTTATGATATAAAATTCAAACATAATGTCAAACAATAGTGAAGCTGCCCTTATAGGCCCCTAAATTGATTTAAACTGTCACTGTTGTATTGTCTTTAGAAAATATATGAAGGGTATGTAAGTAGACCTTACTCGGTATGAATATATCTGGTTTTTGTTTTTGCTTCTTTTTTTTTTGTACTTTGCACTGTCTGTTAGTTCTTTGCCTTGGGTGTGTGTGTTTTTTTTTCCTGAAATGATTATCACATTTTTGCATTGGAGCTGAGTCAGACCTCTGTAGCACTTTGCAAGATGCTCAGAAGGCAGCCCTAAGCAAATTCTTCAATGTCATCCTTCTGCCTTTCCAAGAACATCAAGCATTTGAATCAATGGGCTTTCATCAGCTATCTAATTTTTTACCCCTCCATATCACTTAGCTACTGCACTGCCAGTCAAGTAGAAGACATACAGCAGTGTTGTTTTCTTTTTTCCTTCGTTGGTAAATTACTGCCACAGCAAAGTTAAAAGCATCCGAAAACCACTTCTGTAAATTATTGTCAATAAATGGCCATGAATCATACAGATCTGCGAGACGTTTGATTTATAATTTTGGGCTGACTGCGTGGAGATATATTGCGCTGAGACCTGCTGGGTGGATTTGGTAGGCTCCGTGGGCGCATTCATCATTCTATACTGAAGCCATTTTTAATGTGTACCACTATTAGGGATTGTACTGTTCTATCTGTAATAGGCTGTCCTGGGGTCCGAGTGTCAGTGTTTTAGTGGGTTTTGTTGTCTATAGTGTCTTTTTTATTTATTTATTTTGCATACATCAAATCTCTCAGGGTTGTATACATTGTGCCTGTTTTCCTGTTGTTTCTCATGAACTGAAATTATTGCTGTTATTATCGCTATTTGAGGCAGGGTATAAATTAACATAACAACATTAATATTACTGCCTGTTTTAATATAATTAAAAACACCTCTGGGGATATACACTCACTGAGCATTTTATTAGGTACACCTTGCTATTTTCGGGTTGGACCTCTTTTGCCTTCAGAACTGTCTTAATTGTTCATGGCAGTGATTCAGCAAGGTGCTGGAAACATTCAAAAAGATTTTGGTCCATGTTGACATGATAGTGTCACACATGTCTGTGAAGGTTCTCAGTCATCCAGGTCATCGTAGTCTAAGGAGCTTGGAAAGAAAAGAGGCATCTGGACTTCTTTAAGTTTCCTTGAAGACGTTTCACCCTTCATCCGAGAAGCTTCTTCAGTTCTAAGAGCAACTGGTGGAGAGTCCCAGATTTTAAGCACTATGGGATGGGAGGGTCCCCAAGAGGGTCATGGACCCCCCTATTGATCCTCTACCTAAT
>VUQG01006448.1:8265-18483 GCA_015106755.1 Etia nguti | reverse complement strand
GGACCAAAAAGAGAAAAAAAAAGAAAAAAAAAAAAAAAAAAACGTCCTCCTGTGACTTCTCTGGGGAAATGGAGTCATTTAGTTGATTTCTCTCCATGCGCCTATCACTCAAACCAAGCTGCTCTTACCACAGAGCTGATAATCATACATATTCTATGCACCGGAGCAACATAAATGTCCGTCCCTGTTTCATACCTCCGTCATTCATCAATCACACAGAGAGCAGGATGAAACACTGCCTGCTTGAAAATATATCATATTAGTACCTGGGATGTTTACCAAGATAATGTGAGACAACAGCAGAGGGTGAAATATAGCACCACTGCATTGCTTAAATTAAAACCCCTCCTTCTCTCCTTCAGACCACCCTCAGCTTTGGGAGTCTGAGTTTTATGTCTGCAAGGATTCCTTTAGACTGTGCCCATGTGTCCTTACCCTCCTCTCACCTTGATGCATAACTAAATTTGAAAGGAGACAAGACACTAAAACATCTGAAGCATCTAGTGTTGTGTAACCCTGTCGTGCATGAATTATGACAACCTCAATCAGGATTTTTTTCTTAAGTATTTTTATTCATCTTTAGGCATAAAAAGATGAATAAAGTACTTAAAAAATCCTGATTAAGGTTGTCATAATTCATGCATGACAGGGTTAAATAACAATAATTACAATGACACACGTCATACATCTATAGTAATATTAAACAACCAGTGGGTGGCAGGGTATGGAGTGACACATCAGTGTCCAATCTAGTGGTTTATGTGCAAGTATACCATCAACACTGACACAAATACAAGAAAACAGCCTTTGAATAGCTGTTCACTGTAGTGACCACTATGCGTGAAAGGGTTCATGTTAAAACAGACATTCGCAATATAGTCAACAAATAGTTTGCAGGGGTTAAAGTGGGCAAAGGGTACAACCCTAAGATTGGGTGTACAGTAGCAGTGCAGCATGGGGAAAAATAACTTAAAAATAAGTCATGTAATAATTTGTTTTGTGAAAATTAAGTAGATTTTTGTTTGTGTACTGACCTGTGCTGCCACTCCAGCATTCACTGCTTTTGTGAATGAAAGCCAGCTCAATTCAGCAAGACTTGGAGATAAATTATCTGAATTTTAGGAGGCGGGACCAAGCCTCCAAACAGGCCTCTTCAGGGTCTTATCTATATATGACTCCCCAGTTCTACAAGCTGTTCGTTCTCGTATTTCGTGCCCCACCCTCCGTCCCCTTTTTTCAAATCTTTCACTTCTTCACTTCTCATTAGTACATGGGGATCTGCCAGGCCCAGGAACCGCCGCCAGTCCCCATCGAGGCCTTCCCCAAACCGCAGCTCAATTCTTGATTAAGCCATTTGCCTTTATCTACTAAAAAAACGCTGCCAAACCTAAAATGAGGACGTGGACCCAGCTAGTGAAATAGGCAGACATTACTGGAGCTCTAGGGCTGATTTCCAACCTCTAGTCACTATAAATCTAGTACATTATTGTGCAGAAATCATTTTTTTATATTTTGCTATTGAGATATGGGCATACATACATGGAAATACAGTAAATAAGGAAAAAAAACAGAGTTTGTAGAAGTCTAATGAGCATAAAGGTCAGTATTTGGTATGACCACCTTTATTCTTCAGTATAGCTTGAACTCACTCTTGTCATTTCTTTAAGTAGTCTTTAGTCTGTTCCTTTTCCATATGAGCTATATCGGCTAAGTACTGTTTTCTTCTTTCACATTTATTAAATAATTGTAATTCTTTTAATAATGACTTTCAGACTTTCAGTAAAGACTCATAATAATTTCTCTCAATATTTCCATCTGTATGCACCATTTCAGGAATAGTGTTATACCCTGTTTGCAAATAAGTCAATGGAACTTACATTACACTGTATCTTCTCACATTAACAACACTTATACTATTGAATTTCCATTTCCTTCCATATGCTGATGGTAAGTATCATTCTGAAAATCATTAGCAGCAAATACCTTGGAGTAATATCTCTTATATGTTATTCAATAGTGGTGAAAAAAGATGGAGTCTTACTGTATCGGCACTGCGCATTTCGGAGAATATTTTAAAGTAGCCGCACTGGCAGCAAGTTTCAGTTGTGTCAACAAATTTCTCTTTTTTAAAACATATTTTTTAAATTTTATAATGATTACCTTTTAATGTGCGGTGTTGCTCCTTTTCATTCTTCATGGATAGATTTAGATTTTTGCATAGGTTTATCTACCCGGGACAGTAAGCTGCAGGCTGTGTTAGTACTCCGCTCACAACGAAGGTGCTTTCCCTCTCTACTATATCCCCCTTTAGATTAGAAATGTAATTTGAGGAGATGAATGTATTCTATTCCAGTTTGCTGTGATCAGGAGTACTGCTGTGCGGAAAACAGCATTGCTTCACGATTATTGAATTTTTATGGCCAGGTAATTAATTGCAGATTCCCTGTTTTGTTCTATTTCTTCCTCTCTGACATTTTAATTTCGACAAAAAGCCACGGTCTCCACACGGCCCTTCTCTGGAGATCCTAATAGCCTATAAAACACGATGACTTATAGATATGGCGAGACTTCACTTCGCCAATGATTGTTTGAAACCTTGCTGATCACACAGAATTTAGTCCCCCTCTTGCTTCCTCCCTACCACCATATCATCCCTGCCTTTCCTTTCCAACCTCCTGAATTCATTTCTTGTCAATTAAACTGCAGCTACAGTGTCCCATCTGAAGAATAGGAATCTATCAACGTGTCATCGACTGGGAATTCATTATTGGATGCGGCCTGGTAACTTTTCAAAAGCGGCGTTCGGGCCATTATTCCTCAAAGACGATTGTCATTACTTGACCAGGCAGGAGAGTGTCCTTGGCGTGCATTGCAAGCACTGCATTTAAGGGCAGGGGGGAATCAATCGTAGCGAAGGGTGACAGACGCCATATCTCAAGGCAGACAGGTTTGAATGCTTATATCAAATCAGAATCCTTTGCTAGCACAAGGAACATTAGTTACCCCGGTGTCAGGAGCACATGTAGGCCACAGTAAGCCATCCAGGAGGAGAAGGGGATGGGGGGAAGGCAGTTTGTTATTTTATGCAGCTTGGCTAAAATGTCCTGAGAAATTGATGAGAAGCATAATTCTATTTTTGCATAGTAAAAGCATATTTAATGCCTTGGCTTTTGCAATTTGTGTTTTATTCATTTATTTTTACATTTGGTAGCTAGAATAGGCTTGCAAATTGAAAAATCTTTCATAATAAATTGGCAAAATACTGCATGCTATAATGCAAATTCAGCAAGCTTACACTAAGACTATGGCTCATTACATTAGGCTCTGAACAGACTGTATTAGCATATAACAAAAATCTCCCTTTAAAAGTAAGATGCAGAAGAAAGGTTGATGTGAATAAGTCTAGTCCTCGACTGAAACACTAATCTTTTCTGTGTTCCCCTCTACTTTAATATACTGTATGTCCACAGGATATCTATCCAGCAGTGTTTATTTATCATCCCTCCTTTGCTTCTTTTCTTCTTTCTGCTGTCCCCCTGTCATGGTGCTTCTTTCTGCTGTGTAAGCACAAGTCTGCACAACATATCACTCGTGAAGCATACCCCCTCCTAACCTTCAAGAGTTCTCTCTGTACGGTCTCCACGGCTCTGTAATGGCTGATGCAGTTACCATATTTCAGTCCTAATTGGGTCGAAGCTACAGAGCCAATTTGGGATGGTAGTTTGGAAGAGAGTTCCTCTGCGACATTGTTAGGCATTGGGATGTCTTCTGTGTTGCCAGGTGTAGAGTGTAATTGCCACTGAATGAAAAGAGCACCTCAGAAGTGGAGGGCCGCTGTGGTTTGTTGAAGGTATGACGGTACTTTATCTACAACAGTGTTTTCCTCTGTTTTTGCTCAATAAGTCAATACAGTGAAGTTAGAATTGGGTGACTTGTCTTGTTTACATCTTTTAGGTTTGTTTTTGAGGAGATCTGTTGCCCTGAGTGAACATTGTGTGTTGCGTGCACTCATCAACGTGACGTATTGCTTACCAAGCGCCCACTGTATTTCCTGCCTTCATCTTATTTTCTTCCGTGAAGCAAATGTGCTATCTCGTCCATGAAGCATTGCTCTGAGATGAAGACGTGTCTCACTGTCTGACCTTACATGCCGCTGCTCAGAGCCAGGATCTATGGCAGCCATTTTCTCTCTAGTCGGTCATGAAGAAGCAAGAGATGTAAATGTCAGTCTGTGTCTCCTTAACACTCAATAAAGGGCTGGGATTGGCCCCTCCGCTCTGCCAGTCGATTGGCCATCTAATGAGGAGAGGCCTTACCATAACTCTAAAAGATTCACTACTGTTTGTGTTTCACCAGAGGCCCTAGCACAGTAATAATTCCAAGTGGATAAATGTTTTCCCGATAACAAGCTGAAATAACCTGTCGGGCTGAAGTTGATGTAGACAAGAAGAATCACACAATTAGCGATCAGTGGGGATTTATCCTGGAAGCAGGAGACAGAAGGCAGGAGGAGCTTAGTCCTTTTCTCTGTCTGGCAAATATCAAGGCTACCTCGATCAGATGTGCTTCTTCTTCCGTATTTCCTCGGCCCGAGTGTCATCAGTCACCGGCTCTACCTTTGTAACGGCCGTCTGTGTTTTTACCTCTAAATGCCCCCTCACACTAGCATTTAGCTTGTTAATGTAATTGAAGTCACTCTGAGGGAAGGTGTTATGGATGACGCTCCTGCAATGAGACAATGCTCTGTAATCTCCGTTTATCTAGAGGCTACTTCCCACCTTGAAAAACAGAGGGAGCGAGGAAATCCATTTAGATTTGTTGAAAAGATAACAGTAAAGAAGGTTTTTAAATTAAAGACATCCGTTATTTCAAATTATGTTAATAACTCCACAAGCACATTTTGAACTGCAAAACGCTCTGCTGTGTATCAGCGTATTATAAAATTTGATTTTGTTTGTTAATTGGCACTTTCTCTGCTATAATTTCAAATAAAGGGCTTATTTAAGTATCCTAAAAAGACGGGGATTACATTATGTCAGACTATTATGCCTCTCCTCTTCTTATAATGTTACACGGCACTTTAAGGTTGATTAATAACAACCAATTTTGCCATAAAGAGGTAGGACTACTGTAGCTATTGTAATTAACCTTTAAATGTGATGGACTTTACCGTGTATTTCCCATTTCTATTACTGACCTACATATATCACGCAGGAACATGCAGCCCTTCCTTGCGTGCACACCCTCTCAGGAGCCTCAGCACACACTTTGTGCCCGATGACATCATATCCCCACGGGTACGTGAATTATCTTGTTTTCGCCAGATCTTTCATATGTATTTTCTCTGCTGTTCTCGCACAAATGTATCATTTAAACCATTAGCAGCACCTAGCTCTTTCATTAGAATGAACTATATCATCCCCTCCCCAGAGGGACCCGCAAGCCATCGGACTGTGAGAATACATTTCACTGAGTAGGAATATTGAAGGCAGCAACATGCCTAGGTAAAGTATTACTTAATTTATACTGCTAATGTATAACATTGATTCTCTGTGGGGAAAATAAAGGACAACATATTTTCAGAGCCCACATCATTAAGGTTTAATAATTTAGACCCAGTTAGCGTGATAATAAATATACTGGGGGAACTTAAGTGAGGGTTTTGGTGATGAATACAATTAGAAAACGTTGCACTTACATAGAAGAGTAATATGAATGGGGTGTAGAAATTAATTGGAGTAGGAGCAATGGTGTGGCCTGCGGTGTTTCACAGGAGGGATAAAAAACAGCCTATTTCTCCAAGAGCCCTTTCCAGAATACTAACTATCTGCTGCACGCTGGGTTTCCTTATCGATATCTACATACCTAACAAATGCCTTGCCTAAAAAAAAGGGAACCTGCTTCTTTTCTTTTTCTAATGCTGGTTTGCGCTTTGAAATGAAAAGACAGTGATAATGTGCATCTGGAATTCTTGTGGAGGACTTCCTTTTGTTGTTGTTTTGACATATGGCTTTACATTACGCATAGTGATTCTAGTACATCATTAGCTGGGGGATAATAGGATAACAGCTACTGCTTTGTATACAGATATGGTATTAATTCATACAATATGTATTAGTAGGACTGTGGTAGGTCTATGTATAAAGTACAAAAATATATAGAGTAGTGGAGACTAAGGTGAAATATCACATTTAAACATGTGTTTTTTGAAAAACTGTCAACACTATCCCAGACAGTCAACATCTGGATGCAAAATGTTTTGTCACTCATTCAAGAAAAGAAATGTTTGCCCCACTGAAAACACCATGTCCAGATTAACAGATTCAACTTTCTGGGATTTCCTTAACTGGATGATTGAGCTTACATCAAGACACTATCCCTGTGTCTTTTAAGAGGTTCTAATTAATTTATTTACTGTAAAGATCTTTTTGTGTGTGTGTCTATTTTTAGCTCATCCGGCTGAAGGAATGATGAGCTCATGCAATGGCAAAGTGTCTGTCATCCATCAGTCCATCCACAATTGACAAGAATTTCTACCCCTCCTGCAGTATTGGGATCTTTATCTAGATTGGTGCTCAAGGTCAAGGTCATTCTGTGGGTACTTTTAATTTTTCACAGTCACACTCTTTACAGTTTAACCCAATACTTGCTCCTGATATACTGTGATAGCTTGAAATGCAACGTGCCACACGTGTAGCATACCACTTTTGTCATGTTAGATGGACATGATCATGATATCATGGGTCACGATTACGGAGAGAGGGGTTCTCTTTGTTGATTTCTGCAAAGATATGCTAACTTTAGTAATATGACCAATGCTGTGAAATGCTGATGCATTCAGATACTCCTGTGCTTTTTGTGGTGGTCGCTGCAACTGATCTTGTAGCCATAATACTCCTGAACATTTTAATTTTGTAGTATACGAGCTGGATTTGTCCTGGATATAACTGTTTGCGAGCCTCCTTGAGGTCTCGGTGGATTTCACTTCTCATAACTTTGTGCAGTACAGCCATCCAAAGACAAGAAAACTTATCACTTTCTTGTTGTACTTCAGGCATTAGTATAACCTGTGAATTATGATAAACCATGATCCTGAAGAGCTACTACGTCACTCATGTTCATATATTCAACACTTGTAAAACACATAACAGGACTTTAATTAACAATAAATGATAAGCCTTTTTGCAAAATTTCATAATCACACTCACAACATATATTGCAATGTACAGGAAGATTTGAAATCACATCTAAAACACCTTTGTATGTGCAGTTATTATCTTAATTGGAGCTTACCTCTGCTCTACTGTGGCTCATTTACCAACTGGGTCACAGGCTCACTTTGTTATATTTTGGGTGTATATAATATTAGTAATTAGATGTCTTTAAAAAATTATCTGAAATCAGAATATCCAGTATGATTTCCCATCCATTCATTTGTTGCACTAGCAATGCTCTTTATTCGTAATAAGTATATCTGATGATTGCTTTCTTTAATACCTGGTTGAGGATGGTGGTGCTTTGGTTAGAACTCTATTGGTCCTGCGTGCGAGGGTCTGGGTACTCCAGCTTCCTCCTATTGGCTATAGGTATGAATGTTTGTGATAAACTGTAAAACTGTGTAGGGTGTACCCTGCCTTCCATCTCTGCACCCCCACAACCCTGAATATTATAAGTAGAAGAAAATGGATGGATGGAATAACTGATGATTATTTAGTGGATAATATGTCACAGAATAGAAGAAAGGGCCTATGATGGTTTCCTGTGGCCCACGCTAGTATACTCAGATGTGGGGGTTTTGTTTTGTTTTTTGTCTAGTCATGTCTAAGTATGTTGATCTTTTTCTTCTAAAAATGATCTGAAACAAGACATATTGCAAACTGACTGGGCAACTGATCATTTCAGCTATAGAGCACATTCTTAGCTGTGGAGAATGCCAGGCGGACATGGTTGGTGACTAACTAGTGAAAAATCTGAAGCATATGACAGCTTAAAAGGAGCAATTGTATTGCAGGGTTGGTAGAGAGCAAAAACTGTGTTTAAGATTGGAGTTACATTTGCTTGGAAACATGACTGCTTTATAGAAATGTCACATATGTGTTTACACTGTCCCCATGTGTCTTGGGAAAAAGTCATTGCATGTTTAAAAAAGTTATGTAAAAAGTTGAATAATACTGAAAATGTTATTTTTGATGCAAAAAACTGAAAAAACAGGGACTAGGCATTGATTGCTTATTTTACAGTATGCACTTATGTAGCAATGCTAATGTATCTAAACACAGTTACTGTTAGTGCTTCTAATAATGAATTAAATATATATATATATAAAGTAAACTTACTGATGTAAACTTTTAATGTATTTTTTTCCTTTTTTGTGGCCTCAAATATGTGCAGGACTGTTACACCACAAGTGGAAAAGTCACATCACACATCCAACTATGTCCATCTTCTAAGAGAGGTTTAAGTTCTAGACATATAAAATGTTGAATTGCCTTTAAGTTACCCAAACCACTATTAACCTTAGTTTTTAAAACAAAGATGAGTAGTGCTAACTATAAAATGATATATTCAGTTTGACTTTAACAGGTGCCAAAGGCTGCATAGCTGCCCCTGAAATTATTAGTTTACACACTGTCTTGGCAAATAAGCTTTTCCAAGGAGACTGAGCTGTGTGGAGATGTATGCATTTTGTAACATTGATAATGCCCCAGCCAAAGACCTTGCTGTTCTGAAAAAATGATGGAGAGCTTGCAGGTTTTCTGAAGAGCTTTTGCACATCTAGTTTTTACACCCCACCGAAAGATTAATAGTATGCCGCCCTTGAAAAATGAAAATCAAAGGTATCAAAAAGCTCCTAGGGATTACAGCCAGGGAGTCTGATATCAAGCCCAGTTTACGCTTTATGATGTCATTTTCTTTTTATGGAGGAAGCAGGGGGTGAAAGCTCAAGACAGATATGGGTTCCGGGTTTGGGGGTAATCTCCCATATACCACAGTGCATAAATCTGCTCCATTGATCTCTGGAATCATGCTTCTATTGACAAGAGCTAGTCTCTCTTTTTGAAAAGTGATAACTGTGCAGGGCAGTCCCACTAAACATTTATGGATGTCATTCCTGCCTTGGTCTGGGCCCCTGCTCTGTAATAGCTTTTAGTGTCATGTAACACTCTTACGTGTGAGTGAATGCACAAATGTGTCTGAGACCCTGCTGAGTAAGTTTACGCTTGCCGTTAATCATTGTCCGAGCCAGCTGGCTGTAGCCGCTGGGCAGGTGGGCCTGTCAGGTTGGCAGCCTCAATCATGCATTACTGAAACCGGAGCCCAACGGGATGACCATGCCCCTGGTGTCTCTCAAGCCCTGTGTCAACTGGTGCTTTCCAAGTGCTATTTTGACTGATATTTTAGATAACAGTAGAGTGTGTTGAACTTGCTCAAGAGTGGTAATTAAATCCCAATAAACTGACACATAGAATCGAAATGGAAGACCTAATGTTTTTACTTTGTCTCTGGTTACGTAACAGTGAAACACTAGTTGGATTAATTCTATAGCTCATGGAAGCAGATATGGTGTTCGAATGGCCTTGAATCTCTGAGTGCTGTTATTCCGGGCTATAGTCTATGATTTTTTTCTATGATTTTATTTTATTATCATCAGTCGTCAAGAAAACATTTTACTTTGTTTTTTTAAAAAAAAAGAGTTTTAGCAAAGGTAAACGAAGAATAGGACAACAGTGAACTCCTACAGCTTGTGCAGCAAACTGCATAGCACAGCAACCTGCTGTCTACTGCAGGTTTGTTGCTTGCCTTTAATTTAGCTGAATGACTGGTGTTTCTGAAGTTACAAAGAGTAAATGACAATGAGCACAGTGTAGTAAAAAGTATGTTGACTGACCTAAAATGTATTATTCTTGTTATTATCATTAATAATGTTAATCTTCTCTGGTATGCTTGTAAGCAGTGTAATTTTATTAGAAATCAAATGAGTCATGGCTCATCCAGCTCTGTGTCGTTAAGTCAGTGAGTAGTGCCAGGTGCCAGGACTTTTATCCGCTCATCTCCTACCAGCGTCTTTAAATGGCTGAATTTCTTCATGCTGACCGGTCTGCCACACTGGATTTGATTCGATGAAGCAGATTAACGGAGCTGCTGAAAGCATGAAAAATGTGACGACACTCTTAAATGATTTTTTTTTTTTTTTTTTTTTTGTTTTTATCACTTTGG
>VUQG01006446.1:12676-26685 GCA_015106755.1 Etia nguti | reverse complement strand
AAGAGCTACATTTGTCATAAAATAAAACAGGTAATAAGACCAGCTACCTATTTAAGCTAACAGTGGAATCGCGGCTTCCATTACAAATGGCGGTAAGGTTAACCTTTTCTCAATCTGTGAAAACACACTCTCTCACAACATTCGCAGCTATCTCCCCCTTGTGGCAATGCCACGCAATTACATTCACCATAACTCTAAATGAAAGCGCAATACCACCATGAAATCAGGTCTTTTACATCAAAACAATTTACAAAAAAAATTACAATTGTGACCATACACTTGTAGGTGTCACACATACATTAATGAAACTGAATTAACCCTTTATTTACCAAGTGTCATACAATTCTGGCTGTAAAAGGATCAGAAATCATACTATGAGTGAAGGTTTTCCCCCCCCTTTTTTTCTAAATAACCTCAGCGTTCAATGTCTGGCACTCATTTTATATTATTGTATTGTTATGACAATGGAACAACAGTTTAAAGTGAAAAAGCCCCCCAAAAAACTGATTTTGTTTTTTCAGATCTATAATTAAGTGGAAACTGATATTCAGCATGAACAAAATGTAACAAAACATCAACTTGAAATATGAGCTATAATAAACATGTACAAAAAAGTTTTTGAGCCTTGCTCACTCAGTTTTTCATCTATTGTCATTTTTATATTACAAATGTCCAGGCGTTTTGGGGCCTGTGTGATAGACTTTGAAGCAGTTTCTGTCCACCCGCTCACACTGCCAGGGAGTTTTTCTTTTGCACAGAGTGCACTTTCGCCTTCCTTAGGTTTCCATGCTTGCCTTTGACTGTCCTTCGCTGCTGCTTGTGGGGACAGGAAAATGGTTGGAGCTGGGTGTTGATGGGCATCCTGATTTCGGTGAAACACCAAGGAAATGAGCACAGAAGTCTTCCTGGAACTCCTGGCGACTTTGCTGCATCTGCTGCTGTTTGGCACATTATTCTTTATGGATTATATAGCTGTTGGTCACAGCAATGTCCAGGAAATGCTGAAAAACCGTAATGTACCATCCACTGGTTTTACGGTGGACTGAATGAGTCCCCAGCATCTGGTCTGACGTGTCTACTCCTCCCATGTAGCGGTTGTAGTCAGCCACTGTTGTGGGCCTAGGGACACAGACCCTCCGACGCTCACCATCTTCTCCTTTCTGCCATCGCAACACTGTGTCACCAGTGTAGACAGTGTGGCTGTTGCTGCAGATTGAAACGTCTCCGTCCACTTGACAAATAATAAGTGACGGTCTCGATCCACCTCATAGATCCCCTCTGTGATTTTTTAGTTAGGGCATGTTCTTCAGTGGATGGAACACCTGCTCTTCCTTGCCTGTAGGTGCCACAAGCCCCAAAATCCCTGCTGGCCCAAGTGATGGAAGAGGAGGGGGTTTGTGTAGAAATTGTCACAGTTTATGACGTAGCCAGTGCCGAGGTAGTCCTTGTTGATGAGGGATGTGACCACATCAAAGGACAGCCCATTTCCAGAGGCCACTTTTGATTTGCCAGTGTACAGCTTGAAATCAATGGTGTACCCATTTACATCAGCGAGTACAAAAACCTTGAGTCCCCATTTTGTTGGTTTATTTCTCATGAACTGTTTGATTCCCAGCTTGGCCTTTGTAGCAACCATCCTCTCATCTACAGCAATATTTTGTCTCGCATGATACAGGGACATGCATCGGGTCCTCATCATTTCCACCAAGGGCCTGACCTAGTGGAGACTCACTGCCTTTTTTCTTTTCATTTTTGGCATCTTCAGCAGGGTCGCTCATTGACTGAGTTGGAAAAAAAATGGTTCCTAGATAAGATAGTGGCAGAGAAGGGAACTTGGAAAAATTGTTTTTGTCCTCCAAAAGTCTAAAAACTTTGGGAGGTGCATCACAGCCATGTACAGTAGCAGTCCAAGGTATTCCTGCATCTCTATTGGCGTTAGGTCCTTCCATTTAAACCTCTTCCCTCTCTGTATGTCACGGTCTGTGTGGCAGACCGTGGGGAAGTGGGTAAGGAGGACCCAAACGCAGGACTCTGTGCAGTGAACAGTGCGTTTATTTACAGTGGAGTAAATAATTCACAACAATAAATCCCAGTGCGCTCCCCTGACTCCCGTGCCGTGTCTTCTCCCAAAAGTCCAAAACTTTAGTGCTCTCCGCTCGCGTCTCCCCGCACTCGCTCCCCTCCTGCGCTCCACTCTCCTCCTGGGGGAAAACAACAGATGCAGCCGTAAGGACACACACACTCGCAGGCATGCACTAACTGACTTTACGCTGAGCTGACACTAACGTGGAGTCTCACGCAACAATCCAGCATCGAGTAGCGCTCAGCCACACTGTTAAATAGCTCCCCGACGAGGCTTGATCAGCTCCAGGTGTGTGTGATTCTCCTCCGCAGGTGTGGCCAGGCTCCTGGCTCACACACCCACCAGGCCTGAAGAACCGGTGCTCTGTCACACCCACACACACCCACCTATACACAAACACATGGAAACAGAGGACAGCAGCACCAAAAATACACATGTCCATACTTATTCAAAAACCCTGGGTCCTTCAGACCCAAGCCCGTGACAATTACTATCACTGTTATTATGAAGGCATTGGTATGCAGACCATACAGTGCCTAAATGCCTGGTTGAATGCACATAGTGGGGAAGTTAAAGGGAGACAAAGACCTTCTTCTTCTTTGAAATTCTGGATTGCATCCTTGTCTTTGGCCAATGTGTGCACAACATAAAAGAGATCACCTTGAAGTACTTCAGGGACTCCATAGGAGTAACTGTAAAAACAAAATAAACACAAATACATCAGTGATAAATCACCATGAGTTGCATTGGCTGTAAAGGTATTTAAAGAAGAATGAGGCTCAAACATGTAATCGTTCTCATTTTTTGCCAGTTTTCATTGTGCACATGAAATGATGAAAAAGACGAAAGAAGAAAGTATTGTTTCATTTCACTTCAAATGTTAAATCAATGTTATATTTAAAAAAAAACAAAACACTTCAAATAACCACAAACTAGTTATTTTAAGGCTCCAGTCACTGCTTCATTGAGGACTCTCTGGCCTGCACCCTCCGGGCTTTGCAGCCATTTTTGTGGGATTTGGCTTGACAGAAAGGGAATTGGCTCTGGCAGATACATCTAACCTGTCCACAGACTGCAAAATCCACCTACTTGTACCAATAAATGTTATATTTTATTGTTTTTTTGTTATTCTTGGTCCTTATAAAGATAACAGAAACACGAATGTGCTCTGTGCCTGTTTTTATAACAACGTGGTGATGTCTGACCTTTGACCTATGACCATTAAGCATTACATACTAAAATGGTGTATTTTATTATCTTTACCCATATGATTAAAGCAGAATTGGCTGAAATCTTTGGCTTCTATAAGCTGTAAAAACTTGAGATTTTAAGATCTATTCATGCCGTGTGTAATTTTGAAAAACTTTCTGGTGTCACTGTAAAGTTAAATATATAAAAAGTGTGTTGTACAGCTCTCTCCATGCCCTTTCATATGATATAATACACAATATGACGTTAGGTTACTTAAGCTTTAGGACATTCCTTCTTTTTTTATGCTCCTGCTCTCTCTCTTCTGGCAGCTGCGCCTGATGAGAGGTCTGGAAGTTTGCAGGAATTCAGCAGCGGAAGCTCACACCCTAGAGGATATGAAGAGTTTTCCTTAAACATACCAGCTGCTGGTGATGGTATTATCATCATTAAGTTGTGCTGCTGAACTTTAACAAGGCATGATGTTTGATCCTAATTAGCATCTGGCAGATTGGGGATACAACTCTGAGCAAATGAAAGGCTTTAGGTGCTTCACATGTTCATGTTCAGTTTTATGTTGCAGAGGGGGGAAAAAACTCAGATCCGGGTCACTGAGCATCTTTCACTGTCAGATAAATGGACTGATACTTGCTCCATGAAGGAGGGGTCAGAGAGAAGAGAAGGACTTCCTTTCTATAGGAAACTTTTCACATCTAATTCACACAGAGGTCCAGACAGAGAGAGAGAGAGAGAGAGAGAGAGAGAGGGAGAGAGAAGGAGGGAGGAAGCTGCTGACTCAGGACTTTCCCCCTCCTCCGTCCCCTGTCTTCTGAGAGGTGTGAAGCGGCAGCACAGACGTGAACGAGGTGAGTCATTCAGACAGAGATCAGTCGGCTGCATGGGAGCGCTGTGGTGGTGATGTGAGATTGTGATGCATGACAGTCTGCTAGAAAGCACGGAGTCTTCACTAACTACAGTTCGGCTTTAACTTGTATAATGCTGCAGGAAAGCCTTTAATGTGGACTATACAGCCAACATAATAACTGTATGTACTTACGGATGCTATGAAATAAGGAGCATCAGTACGTAAACATGCCTTTCATCATGATACTAGAAGAAAATCCCATTTGATTTACAAGTTTCCAGTTCAAGTAGAGTTTTCCGCAAAAAAACAAAAAAAAAAGAGAAAATGTTATGTAATACCCTTGGTCAGAGCGTGAGCCATGTCAAACACCGAGCAGCCATCTGGGTAAATCCCAGAAGAGCCCGAATACAAGCAAGCAGCACATTTCCACTGCAAGAAAGGAATAAAACACCATTCAGGCAGTGAAGGGGGGGGGGGAACAATCTATCTCTAATCACAATCAATGACCAATAATGTAACCTGTAACCCGGGAAAGAGGCGTTTGTTTTATTTTGGTTTTTTTGTTGCTTTCTGTTCTACTTTATTTCATTTGAGCAGCAGATCAGCAGAATTTATGTGAGACTGTCTCCAATACAGCGCACATTTACCCACATAGCACTAAATCACACCCTTGATTAGCATTACATAACTATGAATTGCTCCAAACATTTGGTGCTTTCTGCACCTCAGATAGATGAGCTGTAGGGTGGAGTCATAGTTTTATTGTTAAAACTCCTGAAGTCAGTTGAACTCACACAATGGGGATCGTTTTATTGGTTTTATTAGACTGTTCACAGAGGTGGTCTGGGATCATTTTCTTCATGGTGTTCGTTCTGGATTTTGAATTCTCCATAAATATATTTGAGTTTGGGTTATCCTGTTATTGTTATGCTTTGATTTTTGTGTTTGGACTTTTTCATTCCTGCTTTGAATGCTTTTTCATTCTAGCGCATATTTCTGTTGATGTTATCATTGAGCCTTTGATTTTACCTGTTTTTTTCTTTATAGTTTTTTCTCTCGTTTTGGTTCTGCTCTTGATCTTTATTAGGGGTGCTTTGAGTGTCCTTTGTGTTTCTCTGCCATTTCCGCCCTCTGGCTCATCTTTCGTTGCTAACTTTTGTCCTTGAGTGTTCGTTTGTCTCATGTTTAAAGTGAGTCATCTTGTTTTGGCTGAAACTTCCAGTCTGTCCTGGTTGTCTTGATTACATTAACTTGCGTCTCATTCCCCTCCCCTGTTTACCTTCTCCCAATTAGTCCTGGGTGTATAAATAGCCCTGTCCTCCTCATTGCTCTTGTTGTGTCATCTGTTTTTGTTCCTGTTTTGTTCTCCTTGTTCTCTTGCTTCTTTTCTCCTTGTGTTTTCATCATTTTACCCTTGAATTCTGTTACTTTTTGGATTTCATGAACAAAAAAGCTGACCTTTAGGTTGAATCAGCTGCAACTCAAACATTCAAACCCGCTTAGAACTGCCTGTAGCACAAAGGTGCACACATAAGTACTAAAATATGACTCAGACACAGAAAACCTCCTGCTTCTCTCATTTAGGAAAGTGTCCCTTTGAAATGGACGGTCAAAGTAAAGGAAAGAGAGTTAGACACAGCTGAAGGCTGAAAAATAAGTCCTTGTCAGGAATAATTCAAGGCAAAAACATAAGTAAATAATTGTTTTCTAATCCCATTTTTAAATTATTATTTCCTTTTACAAAAATCCTGTTTTTGTTGTCAAGTCTTAATCCAAGTCTTCACCTTAAAATGTAAAGCAGACACTTTAAAAACATGCGTTTTATACACAAGATGCAGTGAGTTTACACAGTTTTGACTCTACGGCTGATAGTGTCCTGATTTCTCAAGTAGTCTATGGCTGCGCCACTATTTTGCCCCCATTATTATTACAAGTAATGTCCCATAGATGCATGCAAGTAAATGTGAATGTAACATTTCAGGAAAACCCGTACAATGTGATACAGCGTTACACGAGAACCCTTTCCTGAGGGTGCCAAGTAAACATTCGGAAAATATCAGCTGCTGTGAAGGTAGATACCGGCATTTCACAGGCGCATGGCAGACTTACTTTATTTCATGGTGGCTCTTACTTTGTTTCTTCTCTTGATTATAGCAAAACAACAAGAGCAAGTTATTTTTAAGCGTGTGCAGAAGTTGCATTCGTGGTCTTTAGCTGAGCAGCCACCTGTGTGTAAAGGATGCAACTGTGGGTACAGATCCAGCTGTCCTATAAACGCAGCAGTACACCCTGTTCTGAACACAGAGAGTCTGGCAGATGGCCATCACCTATCCCCCAGTTCTCCAGAGTTTGCTGTCTGAAAACAAAAAAGCCCAGGGTCATTTTTCGAGCGATTTATGGTCCTTGCAGCCCAGATTCCTTTTGCAATGTTAAATCTTTGTGGATAACACACACTTCATAATGACTAGGTTAAGCAGCTGGTTTTTATTCATTTGCTAGTCCGTCATGGAGGGAAAATGTTGGTTCTGGTGATACTCGCTGTAGCAGGAACTACCACAAACAGTGTCTGTGATAGTTCCTGCTACATCTGTTTATATGCAGGCCAGTCTGTGAATAGATTTTTTCAAGAGAAATTCTGCAGCTGTGGATGGTTCAGATGTTGAGATTGAAATAAAAACCAGCCACAAAGATTGGTGTGCTCTAACCCAGAAGAAGTGAGTTAAGTACGCAGGAAGTAAGAGGAGCAGGTGTTTATGAGGCAAAACCAGCACGCCCAGTCTCACATTCCTGAGGAATCTCTCTCTACTGAACATGCAGTGTTGGCCACTGTGTAGCTGGTTGGGCAGTCATGGTAAAATATGGCCAGAGACACATCTGCTTTGGCATGAATATACCAGAAAGCCTAGTTTTGTTTTTATTATTATAATTGTTATTATTATTATTAAGGCATACTCTCAGCATTACATTTAACCTACAATTAAAAGCCCGCTGTGCTGCCTGGTCAACTCATATTCAAACTCACTGGCTGTCTTGGAAAAAAACAAAAAGATTCACTTGATTTTTTTTTCCACAGTTCCAGTCTCCTGATTTTTCTTCCCTGGTTGATGCATGTTTTCGCTGGCTCACTGCTTCAGATTCCTCTTTCTTTTTCCAGCTTCTGACATCATTATCTCACTTTCAAAGCAGCTGTCCAACAACTGACATTCCAGCTATAGGCCATCTCGCTACGGGATTACACCACTTGGTTTTCATTTTGATTTCAGCTACAAACTGGTAAAGTTTCATGACTTTATCTTACATGCTTTGTGCGACTTATCGTGTTGAGAAAGTAGACAGACAGATAGAAGTGCAGGCTCAAGTTCCCAGACATAGAATGATGCAGGATTAGAAACCTTTCTCGCTGAAGGTCTTTGCTGAGTCTGTCTTTGAGTCAACAAGCAGACTTAACATACGTCTGGGAAACTGGATGATGAAACTCTGCTACAGTAAGTGTCGCCAGGACACCGTTTTGCTGATGATGACACACAAATTCCAGATAATATAGTAAAGTCTCTCGAGTCCTCTTCAGCAGATATTAACTCTCTGCTCTCACCTTAGTTACAGCTATGTCAGGCATCCTCCTCCTCCTCCTGTCCTTACCCTGCCTGGTGGCCACGGTGCCTCCTCCAGTCCCCTGCAGACACTGCTGTGATCACCTGGAGCCAGCAGAGGGCAGCGGCGCCCAGCAAAGAAGTTATGCCCCAGAGGTCCGCACATACATCAACATGACCATTCTGAAAGGTAACACATCAATAGCAGCCATATGAGGAGTCATGTCACCAAGCACCAAAACATTTTTCTGTGTGAAACTGTGTAATATATGTAGTAGAAGTCCACATCTGCAGACTTACAGGTTTCCACAATAAAGCCAGAAAACTTGGGGAAAAAACAGTTTTAAACATATATGTATATGAAATTTAAGGAGAGGTCTTGTTTTATGCTCCCATCGAGCTATTTTGTCTGGAATTTAAGGCAACAAAAAAGGGTCAAGGCAACATGTTTAGAAAGCCATCCGGGTCATTGGACAACCGAGCCAAAGACAACACAACAGGCCCAGTGTTTCTACACTGTATAAAGTGCAAAAACAGAAAGTATGGCTGTGCTGAAGTATTTGGTCATGTTTGAGACGAGAAGATGATGCACTTGAAGAGGGAAATGATCTATTTCAATACTTTATTCAACAAAAATATCAGTAAATATAGTTTTTAGAACTGGATCGCATCTTGGATGAGAGGTGAAAAGTCTTCACAACCTTAAATAAATCCAGTTGCCTGTTTTTTTTTTTTTCTCAAGCACAGACATCAGTAAATATAATACTCTTTGTTATATTGAAGCAAGTTGATCATTGGCATCAGAAGCAAGCATCACACCACTCACAGAACCAGGTTTTGGATGATTATCTGACAGCCTTAAAGACAATTTTAGACCAGCTTTCTTTGCAAAGCTCTTTCATTTGCAAGATGACAGTTTTCTTAGATGTACTGTGAGTTCAGCACCCCCCCCAACAACCCCCCAACAATATTCACGTTAAAAGCTCTGCTTAAACTTTCACTGGCCACCATGTTTTACTGGTTTGGACCCAGTTTTCCCTTCAGAACTGCTTTAATTCTTCATGGCACAGATTCAGCAAGGTGCTGGAAACATTCTTTGGTGACATGACAGCATCACAGAGTTGTTCCACCACATGGAAAATCAACCATGGAGGCTGTTTGAGAACAGTGAACTCTGTCATGTTCCATAAACCAGTTTGAGATGATGAGAGTGTTGTGACATGGCATGTTATAGTAGTCACTAGAAGATGGGCACATTTCAAATAATTTGGAGATGTTTTTAAATTATATACTAAATTCATCCACAGTGTTTTTCTGAAGGGCATGATTCTACCATCCATGGGTACCATTTCAAACAATCAAACGATTGTTCGTGATTTTGGACTTTTAAAAAATGATGTCATACTGTCGTGTAATTATTTTCACTTTAGGTGACAAAGGAGACCGTGGTGAGAGAGGGACACCAGGCAAAGCTGGACTTGAAGGACCTCCAGGCTCTATTGGGCCAGCAGGATCAAAAGGCTCTAAGGGTCAGGCTGGTCTCCCAGGAGACCCCTGCAAAGTCCAGTACTCCGCTTTCTCCGTCGGCCGTCGAAAATCCCTTCACAGCCTGGACTCCTATCAGACGCTTGTATTTGACACGGTCTTCGTTAACCTCGACGACCACTTCAACATGTTCAAGGGAACGTTCATCTGCCACATCGCAGGGATCTACTTCTTCAACGTCAACATCCACACGTGGAACTTCAAGGAGACGTACCTTCACATAATGCAGAACGACACGGAGCGGGCAATTGTGTACGCTCAGCCCAGCGACCGCTCAATCATGCAGAGTCAGAGCCTGATGCTGGAGCTGGAGCTGAACGATGAGGTGTGGGTCCGCCTGTACAAGAGGGAGCGAGAGAACGCCATTTACAGTGACGATGTAGATATCTACATAACGTTCAGTGGATACCTCATCAAGCCCAGTGAAGAGAAGGAATGAATCGGCTGAGCATTACTGTACACGGTCGAGCTCGAAAGCAATTTACCACAAAAATGTCCTTGTAGATAAACACATATTCAACATGATAAAAATGTCTATATAACAAGAAAGACTTCCAGGTTTACCAGATTTCACTGATGGCCTGAAAAAATCCACACAACACTGTAAAATCTTGATAAAACCACAGCCAGTGTACGACCCAATAACACTTGTTAATAGTAAAAAATTAAAACATTAGTTTTACTTGTATAAATTTATACAACTATACTATTTTTAGGTTCAAGAAGAGCCATACATGCGCATTCAGGTTCAAAATTTCAATATTAATATTAAGAAAATATGAAGTTGTCACCGATTTAAGAAAACAAAACAATACATTTAACAAAATCAACAAATAATGATTTAAATATTAAAAAAATTTAAATACTGCACAGCAGTGAGTGGCCTAACTAAATAAACTGGGCAGGGTGCTTACTGCAGTAAGTATAAAAAACATCAAATCACCACATGTTCACACATCAGCTGCACTGCAGCCCAAAGAGCAGCAAGATCTGTCAAGAAGTCTCAAGTGGCCACTGCCGCTTAGACCTACTACACTGCATGCAAGAAGCAGTGAGAAAAACCACACCAGCTCTCTGCAGCGCTTCCACTGTCTAGTCAAACATAAGGTCCCGGGGCCACAATTAGCCCAGCGAAGACATGAATCCGGCCCACTGGACGCCTTTAGTAAATGTAAGGAGTGCATAGATATTTAACTTTTAACTGTATTTTCATAAGTTTTACAGCTTTTCTTATTGATAAAGACTGCCCACCCCCATTGCCATTCATACTACACTAGAGTTTCTAACTAACAGATAAACAATTAAATGACAGGACAAGTTCCTGTTGTTCCACTAAGTCCACACTAAATTAACAACAACTTTATCTTTTATAATTACAGGACAATGTGTGCAATGAACTATCGTCAACTTTTGTGTCATTTTACACATTTATCATGTAGTTTGACTGCTCTGGCCCACAGATCTAGAAGCAAAAAAGCAAAGAAAGAAACGAGGTTTGGCAACCCTAAAACCAGACCAGATTGGTATCTATAAGGGCAATACTCTGTATGACTATTTTTTTTTAAAAAGAAGAAAAACTTGAATTAAAAATCTTTATCTCAGGGAGGACAAAATAAAACCATTTAAAACAGGATACATCAAACAATAGGCGTGCAATAGCCTAGGCCCTGAAATCGGTCTTTAGATTAGACTCCCACTCTAACAGGTATCACAGGATAAGGTTGCAGGGTCTGCTTTGAGCTTCTGACAGGAGTGTAACATAAGCCCTTCTCTTTTTCAGCCGGTGGCTCAAAACCAAAGTCAGTCTCACTTTGGAAAACCGAGACAATCAGTCACATCACCTCCTTGCACCAACGACTCTTATACACTGATTCAGTGTCAATCAAACAGACCCTCATTACTTTCAGCTGTGCTCATAAAGGGAAAAAATGACTACCCACAAATGCCTGCAAGAGACAGTGCTTAGTCTTAGCTCTCACAAATGTGAAACATGCACATTAGTTAGCTTTACAGGTGACTGTGGGCAGTTTTTGTTACCCTTACCTAAAGGTGGGGGGACTGTTTCCACTGTGCTCAGCTAAGCTAGCAGTTGTAGTTTCATATTTGCCAAATGAGAGTGGTAACTATATTCTTATGAACCCCTCAGCAAAAAATTTTTTTAAAAAAGGTTTGCACTTATATAACATTCTTTAACCCACAAAGCAATTTCATTATGTTGCTCAATCACAGACATGTTTTTAAACCATCAAATATCACATAAGTCTTGGTTGGGAAGCCATCGCTCCTGCCCCTAATGTGTAAAACTAGATGAATTAAACAAAGCATTAACTTTACAAAGATGCAGGCTCAATATGTTTATTTAACATGAAAAACAAAATTATAAAGAAGATGATGAAAGTGATGGATGATCTGTTTTTGGTGTTCAGAAGCATTTTATATGACATTCACTGGGAAGATTTGCTGTTAGTGAGTTTTGCTAAAACACGGTGCTAACTGAACTCCTGCTGAATTTGGGTTTGGGAAATGTATATTTTACAAAGTATTCTTCTTTCCTTCTAAGATTTACATCTTCAGCTAACTTTAATCTTTTATGCATGCAAGAGCGATAAATTAAAATCACAAATAGCTAACTAAGCTCTCCGAGTTGTAAAATTACTCGATGCTCTCTAACAAGTGAGAAAACTTAACAGTCCACACATGGACTGTTAATGCAGCACAAAACACAATTGCTAATCTGATTATTAAAAGCACTTCAAACATTGATACATGATGTAATATTTAAGAATGTGAAGCATTAATTAAACTGTATACACGAAAAGGTGAGCCATTGCCGAATTGCTTTAAACCTGCATTCTTTCTATTGACCAGCAGGGGGAGACTTCTCAGGCTGTTAAAAAAAAACAACAACAACAAGTAATGTTATTTTCCTTGCCCTGTGATGAGAATAAACATTGTCACGATGACTTTATGTGCTCAGTTACTAATTTCAGGTCATAGCAGGTTCACGTTTTAAATTATGACCATTATTAGAGTCACAAAACAGGATAAATCAGCGTATACTCATGACTCACAAGTCATAAGGCAATGAGCGTGCAGTGGGCCTCAGTTTCATGGTTAAATCTAACGGTGTGTTCCATTTGAAGTTGTGTATACACTGTTGTGTATTTGTGACTCGCTAAATAAGCCATACATAGAACACTGACCAGGCTCTATCCATGAAAGCACTGCAGCAGTGTTTTGTTGAGCAAAAAACGTGCATTGTGCTGTTTTTCCACACTTGTGTCAAATCACTCCCAGTTCTCACTTCTGAGGCAAATGGAATGCATCATGACCCTCACTCATCATGGGTGACGTCATGGCAGTTACATCCATCTCTTATATACAGTCTATGTAAGAACATCTTTTTGTGACATTATGTTTGAAATCTGGCCACATGTTGAATGTAACTCTCACTGTGAGCCCTTCTTATTTCATGTTCACTCGTGTCAGTCCCCACAGATTGACATGAGTTATATAAAATAAATGAAAGAAGCAGAAAAGGGGTTACTGTTCATTTGTTTCTACTCACCTAAAGTATTTATTTTCTTCCATTCACCTGTTCACGTTACCACGATGTGTCCCTAGGGTCAGTCCTTCAGCTCTAACCTGCGTCAACTTAGATTTGTTGATTTATTTTCAGGGTATGTCATCAGGACGGGTTTCCAGCCAATCACATTTACATCACAGCACCTTACCTCCCTCTACTGGGCATAGTCAGGAAGCAGCTTTAAGCCATGTCTGAGTTTAGGGTACACATTTTGTCTTTCCAGTTTGAATTAAAGCAACGGTTATGTAGGTTTGCTCTAGTATATAGGTGCCCAGACAAAGCATTGGGCAAAATGACTGGAAGATGGTGATAAACTTGTCCACACTGACACCTTGAGGATGAAAAGGAGAGGTGCTTCATATTTAACTACATTCGGTTTTATCTGACCAATCTTGATGGCTAGAATTTTTGTCCCACCTGTGATATGAATCACAAATATATACAAGCATAACCAAACGTTAAGCAAGTGGCGAGCTGAAGTGTTCACACTTGAGACATGGTCAGCATTTCCTGTTAACATTTTTGTGGGCTGCACTGGTTTCCTGTTATTCTCTTACAAGCCATGTATTTTTCACCACGATTCTCAGCTCTCATTCCAAGTGATAGTTGTGCTTTACGTTGCGTAACCTTTCGAAGTAGGATAATGTTAGTATTGTATTGTACATATCACACTAAAGGAAAGTGGATGAATCAGATTAATCTTCTTTCCTGCCCCACAACGTTATTTCTCTAAATTCCATCTACATGAATACTTCTAAAATGTGCCATCAAGTTCAAATATGACTTTTTTATGACTTTTTGTGTTTTTAACATCAGTTGAGATGAAGCAGGGTATGGTTTTTGCACTGCAGTTTAAACAAAAGGTGTTCAGGGTTCCCTTTGAAGAAAAAAAAAACAAAACAGCATTTATTCATTATTTTTATTTGTGCCAATAAATAAAAGTCGATTCTTTGCACTTTCACAGAAATAAAAAATATCATTGTTAACAGAGTGAATGTGGACACTCACATAAAAAAAGACCAAAGAACAGAAGTTTTTTTTTTTTTTTTTAAAGATGACTGACTTGCAAAAGAAACACGAGTAAGGTGGAAATGCAGTTTTTTTTTTTTTTTTTTTTTTTCTTCCTTCCCTTTTTTTTTTTTTTTTTTAAAC
>VUQG01006445.1:21538-35413 GCA_015106755.1 Etia nguti | reverse complement strand
TTTTTCTCTTTTTTTTTTTTTTTTAGCTTTTATGGTATAGTGTTATACTTTTATTGTCATAATTTTTTTTTTTATTGTAATTCTGAGCATTTTCTGGGTTATGGTGTTTTGGGAAACACCACAACAATGACAACAACAATCTTTACTAAAACGCATACACACTATTAATAAACAAGGCCCAATGACCTTTGTACAGACAAGACCAAAATGGAGATATTTGGCTACAGTGCACCATTTAGAGAAATCATCACTCCTCCACCACCACCATAGAGGGGTGATGATTTGGGCTTGTTTTGCAGCTTACGTTGCTTACCGTGATATTCTATACTCAAATGTGAGGGCTTCTGTCTGACATCCAAAAGTGGGTGGTACAAGGAAACAATCCCAGACACAGTAGCAAATTTTCAGCAGAATGGCTGAAAAAGAAAATAAAGTGCAGCAGTGTCCCAGTCAAAATCAAGACCCCAACCTGATTGAAGTACCAAAGCATGAGCTTAAGAGAGCTGCATATAAATAAATGTCCACAAACCTCAGTGAATTGAAACAATAGCGCTAAATCACAACATTTGCCTCAAGGCACTTTATATTATAATGCAAAGACCCTAACGCAAAGAGTCAGCCTGCATTCCTGCACAGTGATGTGAGAGAGTGATAAAGTCATAGAGAAAATGGTTGCTCGAAGAGATAATTGTCGGCAATGGTGGTATTATGTAAGCTACTGATTTATGGTTGTATTTAGTTTTTCACAGGAGTCCTTTAAAACCTTTCTTTTTCACAACTTTCATAATTAAAAGCTGAAGTGAGGAAACAAATGCTGACATGAAAACAAGAAGAAAACCAACCAAACAAAAACTGAAAACAAGCCTTTATTGGCTGGAAGACTAAATATATAAAGTGAAAAAAACAAAACAAACCTTAATCCAAAAAGAAGGACAAGGTGGACTAAATTTGAAAGGAACAAAAAGGATTGCACACAAGTAAACACATGACTTGAGGAACACAGAAACACACATTTACAGATCCAGAGGAGTAATTGGGGATTTGTTACAGATGGGGGATAAGACACAGGTGCAGTATCAGGTGAGGAGAAAAAGACAGGAAGGAAACCAAATCCACTGCAACTAATTGACAGTGCTGAAACAAGGAGACACTGATACATGGGAAAAAAAGAAAAGAAAAACATGAATAAGTTAATGTAGGGGAAAGACACAGAAGAACAGGTGCAGACAAAACAGAGGAAAAGAAAAACACTGAGAATAATAATAATAATAATAATAATAATAATAATAATAATAACAACAAGAGGAAGAACAGCAGAAACCAAAAACACATTTTTGAAAATAACAATAAAGTTAACCAAACTTGATCTCAAAGCAAGAATCCGAAACCGAAGGATCCAAATCTAAAGACTGTGACAAAGTTTAACAGCCTTGATTCATGTTTTTAATGTATGCTTGAAAGTCATTCGGTAAAGCTACTCTTCTGACTTGAATTATCTTCATCTTGAAGTGTTCACCAGAACCCATCAGATATGAGAATCTTTAGTGAAGTATGATCTGAGAACACAAATGTTTGATGCTTATGTTTCATTTTCAATTTCACAGTCCTGGAAAATCAAGGCATCGCTACCAGTGATGCACATAACTTCAGTTCGCTTTGAAGAGTAGTTCATAAAATAATATTTTTTAACAGAAATGTTCTTTTAGTTTTAAAACACTGAGCGTCATGTAAAGTAAAGAATACCTTTTAGCGCAGGGCACTAAAACAGGTTTAAACATGAATTACAAAGTGATCTCATAACACTGCCCTTAAAAATATCACAGTCTTGTTTTAACAACACGTTGTTTATCAGTTTATTTGATGTTTACAACGTTTACAGCATAGTAACCATAAATCAGTCTAAGCATTGCTTTTTGTATGTCATATAAACATGTTTAATATAATTATAACATTTTAAAAACCTCTGGCCCTTTAATAGCTTAAGTGCTTTGTGACTTTTTTGGGAAAAAGCAGTCACAAACACTGCCCCACTGGCTCAAGGTGTTGTTCTCTTGCTGAAGGCTCATCGCTGCATCTATCTTGTCAGAGTGTGAATGAGCAGCACCTGAAATGAGCTGCTTGTGTATGTGCATTGTTGTTCTTGTGGTTTATCATCAACCCGCTGAGTAAGATGGACTTCTTTGCTGTATATGAAAAACCAGTCCTCTTTAGATTTCTAAGGTCTAGCTCTATATCAGACACTATTGGTGTTATGTCCAACTGTAGCCATAGCAGTATACTAGTCAAATAATATACCACCTTTCATGAAAGTTTTGCTTGCAATCCCCAAAGATGTGAATAATAGATTTTTGTGGATGTTTTACAATGATGCCATCTCCAAGATGAGTTATGATAAGCAGAGACAATATAAGCGAGAGACACTGCACTCAAATAATCCTGAATACAAAAAAACAAAGATAGAGCAGAAAAATAATTTAAAAAATCATATTCTTTTACCCAGAGGCATTTGCAGTTACCTGCTGATTGGTAAGACTTGCTTAAAATAAGAAGGTGTCCTACTTCAATTTACATATAATGTGATAGTTAGATAAAAACATTTTATTGGACAGTCAGCTCAAACCCTTACTAAAAACCACAGGAGACAGCTGATTTTATTAATTACCTCCATAGTAATTGACATAGTCACTACAAGTTTGTGTTGCATGCAACTGCGTATAACACAATTTTAGTTTCCAAAGATTGAAAGAAAAACCATTCTTCAGCAGCACAGAAAATTACATCGCTGCTATAAAAGGACATGCTGTTCTACCTTGTTTGATGGAGAATGATTTTGTCAGCGCTGATGAGATACATTATTTGAAAGACAATGAATGAATGGGATGGGGAGAAAGTGATGCAGCAGATAGGTGTAATTAAAATCTCCTTCCACTGGGATTTCATTTATCTTGCTTCTTCTGTCGATGATTTATTAGGTAGACTGGGATGCAGGGCTTTACGTGACACTTACTTTTGTCAGTTTAATCATATTTTGCTGTTCAATACAAAAATTATTTCTCTTTTATTTTGGTAGATTTTCAATGACATCAATGTAGTGAAATGGAAGAGAGCCACACATAATTTTTGTGATGCTGCCTTTCACTGTGAAGTTTGTGTGTTCTTCCTTACCTTATGGAGACTTTGTTGTGAATGCTGTCTATCTGGGCCCAGAACAAACTTTCAAAAGATAATCTTCTAAAACTCAATAGTGTCATTTTACTTGTAGATTTAAATAAAGATGAAAAAACACCATTATGTTAAAATCTTGCAGATTGTATGTAAGGGAAATTGGTTTCATTTATCCGGGGAAGTGTTAGAAGGGAGGACTTGGATTCAGAATAAATAGATTCAGAATAGCAGTGTGCTTGGTGGATGGGCTTTGAATTTAGTTGAGGAATGATTCTCATAAGGTTAAAAGCCTATATGTGCTCATTTATCATATGGAGTCGGTACGTTTCTGTGCTCTCGCTTGGTGGTCTGTGCTGATGAAGCTCTTTGCTGAAAGACTGCATGGTCTGTCACACGTCAAGGAATTTCCTTTGAACTTTTCCCTCTGCTCTGTGAAATGCTTGTATTTTTTTTCATTTACCTTTGTTTTAGCAAAATAATAATTTGACAAATGAAACGGCCCCCTGGATTACATTAAGAGGTTTTTGAATAAAATTAGGACTTCTATCAGAGACCATGTTTGTATCCAATTTCCCCTCTAAGTTTATGGTTTCGGTTAAATGTTGAGAACTATGATGTTTTTTTCTTTTCTTAAATCAGTTCACTGGTGATCTTTTTATGCATTATTCCAGGGCAAAGTTATTCTCTAATTTCAGAGGATATTTGGGAACATACTGAGTTTGTTAGATGTAATGAGGTTTTTTATTTGATAGTATCAAATTATGAACAGCGATTGAGTTATGTGTTTTTTCTAGTCTCGCCCGCCTATTGCTCTGATTAATCAATCTTTGTTTGAGAGGATGGTATTATTCTAGTCGGTTCCTTAATTAGTTTGGATAGATTTTCTTTTCTTCAAAGAACTCCTACAGTTTTTCCTCTTCCAATTTATGCTGGCTTTGCTTGAAAAGTATAATTTCTTTTATAAAATCACATATTCCAGTTTTTCCAAATGCATCATAAAAATATTGTTAGATGCTGGTGGGAGACAAAGAAAAACAAGATCAAATGTCATGTGAGACAAGAGTGTGATTGCTTATCCTACTGCAGTGTTTCACTAGCACTACATTAAAGCTCACAGATCCTTTAGAGCCAACCCTCATTTCTATATACATGGATATTGCTAGGAAAATGAGGAATGGGAGCAGAGGTTTATTAAAACATCTGCAAACATACATGGAAATTGTAGATAATGCAAAAGAGAGTTTGTATAGTTCTCAAAGTCAGTATTTTGTATGACCACCTTTATTTTTCAACATAGTTTGCCCTCTGTTGTAATTTCTTTAAGTAGTCTTCAGGAATATTCTACAACCTTCTTTTTTTTAGGACATTCCATTCATGCTGGAAAATGAGGCTGTTGCCAATCAGATGCTTTCCAGACTACTGCATGAAGGTAATTTCTGCATTTATAATTCCTTCAAATTAAAAGATCCCCCAAAACAACTGGTTAAAATGCAGTCACAGACCATGACAGAGTCACTCACTGTTTTACCTCTCTCCTGACGATTTGAACCAATAATTTAAAATTTAGACTCGTCACCCCATAAGATATTGATTGTCAGTCCAGTTCTTGTGTAGTTTGGCATACCTTGGCCTTTTCCCCCAGTTTCCTTTCCAGTTCACCTTTTCCACTGAGACATGGCTAAAGGGCCATGTTTCAGGTCCTGTTTCAAGTCTCTACTCTAAGTATTTTTAAAAAATATTCATCACTCCTTTTGTCCTCTTTGTCCAGTTTCCTTAAAAATTTAAAGACACCCTGCAAACCATGCTGAGATATGACAAATTTTCAAGCTTTCAGGTTTTTGGTATTCACCTTGTTGTTGACACAAATTATGTGTTTTGGTGACAAAGTGTTTAAAGATACAATTTACGTTCTTTGCTAAGTTTTCTGTTATATGTAGCCATAACACACATTTAACCTAACACAGTTAGCTGCCTTTTTTATGCTTGAATGATTTATAGATCAGTGCTAAGTTGGTAACAAAACAACCCCCCACCCCCCTTCACCCCCACACCATCCCAAAACCACCACTAAGATAATGAGTGAAAAAGCAGTCAATGTCTAATAAAAAAAAGAAGAAAAAAAAAGACCTTTAGAAATCCTCTTTGGGACAACTACTCCTCAAGACCACTCAAGAACATACAGCTTCTTGGAAGCAAAATATAAAGAAATGAGGGGTGGCACAAGATTTTTGCACAGTACTGTAAGACATGAAAATTATTACTATGAATTTGCATTCAGAAGAAACACAGTGTAGATATTATTACCACACACAGGCAAAGATATTCACCGCAGTCCACCCCCCCAAAAAACTTTGATAAATAATTAAAGTCTCTCCAGCTTTGTTTGTGCTTCCTTGATGGCTTTAGTCAGGTCAAGAAACCTACAGTGCTTTTACCATCCCTATCACTGTCATCAACCAAAATCATCTAAAGTTCTGATGGTAATGTGACACCTGAGTTGGTCAAGAACCTTGTTTTTGTTAGTATTCCATATTGCTTTGTTTTTTTTACTTTTTCCTAAAAAAGTCAAAAAAACATTTGATAAAAACTAGAAATAATTATGACTAAATCTTGATAAAAAAAAGTAATTTTAAATTGTAGGTGAGATTCTTTCTAAAAGTTGTCAAGCAGCTATTTTTCTTTAAAACTTGTAGTTAATGCTGCTATAATCCACAGCTCATAACACAGTGTGACTATATTGTTACCTAAAATTCACATCTTCTGCTCCCGTTATGCGTTTAAGAGGTTTGCGTTGGTTTTGTAGTCATATGATGTGAACTGTTAATTTTATTTGAATCAATATCAAATGTGTTTTTCTTTTGTTGTGTTACATTTTAGGCTTCAAAGTTTGAGGATAAGTATTACGGTCTACACCGAATGTTTAACTGTGCTTTGTTTAAACTGGAAAGTACTGGCACTAACTGTTAATCAAGATTTGATCTGTTCAATCAAACGCTGAGTATAAAGCATACTCTAGAGTGCAGTAAAAGTGAGTGGGAGTCAGCATGGCCAACAGCCGACATCCACGTCAAAAGACCATGTTAAAAGAGATTCTGGTATGTTTCTAAGCAACACACAAATGGACAAACACACAGAGATAAAGCCAGGAGTGGGAGATTTACTTTTTTTTATATTCCTCATAGTGTACTTCAGCCTCCTCTGATCCCTGATAGGCCTATATTTTTCCTGTTTCCAGTTGCAAAACATCACAAATGTTCCCCATAGAGCTCTACGCCTCCAGTCTCTAGGGGATCAGTCAGCTCTACACACTTGCGGTTCAGAATCTAGTACTTTCCAAACTCCCCTCTCTCCCACTTGTTTTTATTGTAATTCAAATAGAAAACACAAGTTTAATTGCTGCTGGAGTACATAGAGGATCAAGTGGTGTTCACTGAACTGTTCATGGAGATCATAATAATGATAATAATAAATGAATCATTACATAATCATTAAAGCCACAACAGAATCGATGTAATGTACAAGGTATCATCGCAGCCTGACATTCTCCACTCGTTCACATCACCTCGCCCTATACTGCTTCTGTATCTGATCTTCTGCAGCCCTGTGTCAGACAGCCTCCTTCAAGTCTCTACCTCAGACCAATAGAGTGCTTGACATTGTCTCCTCCTTGCTAAAGTCAAAGTCAGGTTAAGATCACAAGCTCTTCATTAGTATTCAGGCGTAGGAAAGCACACTGGAGCTGAGTGGGCCTCAACTGTGGCCAGAGCCTGACTCAAACAAAGAGCTATTGAGAACTGTTAAGCAACAAGAATCCAAATTCATCATTTGCATCGGTGCCAGTCGGCAATAGCTGTGAATCCTTGCAAACCTTTTAAGTCTACCAGTTTTGAACTAAGCAATGGTATAACAGAAAGGACCGTGCTATATACATTTATGCCTTCATGAGAAGTTTGGGAAATAACAGTGTGGTTACCTTCAAATCACAAATAAAGTTATATTCCCTGCATGTGGATAGTCTCAGTGTTTAACATGGTTGTATTTAATATTTGTTGTAAAAATGATCCTTTCCGCACTGGGAACAACCCTTACGTAAGCTTATCCACCTCTGTTGCAGGATTTATACCACTACATTAGTGTGGTTTGAAATGGCCAACCCCACTCCTCCCCACTTCCCCTTCCATTTTCCCCACGTTCCCTCTCTTGCTCTATGTTTATATTTAGTGTCTGCATGCCTGCATCAGACTGTTTCTGCTCTCACAAATTTCAGGCATTGAGGGTTGTTCAAAAAACAGTTACTTCATATAAATGATAATCTAATTTTACAGGGACTAATAGAAAGAATAGCAGCTATAGCCTTTCACTTTTTAACAGTCCCTACTATCGTTTTACCCAACTGTCTTGAATATCATCAGTCAACATGTGTTAGAAGGCTGTCAACACACTGCCCTTGGCATCTTCTGGGGCCTTACACTCCTACTGCAGTTACGTATCAGAGACAGACACATGCACCATGCCCTTCTTTTGTTCATATTCTTTTGAAACACACCTCCTAACGTGCCAGGCAGTGATGAGTAATGCCTGAGGCAGAGATTATATTGGGAAGGAGGGATTGGGATGAGTGGTTTCATGTGAAGGTACTGGGGTTTGGGGGAGTTGATTGTGTGATACGAGAAAACAAGTAATGCCCCGCTGTTGTGATGATCCCTGAGACTAAGAGCTATCCAAATCTATATTAGAACGTACATGTTAGAGAGAAATGCATCTGTTTATTGCCTGGAGGGTGGTATGAAAGCGTGTCTTTTAGTGTATGTGCATGTGTTTGTGTGTGTGTTTGGGTGGCTGCGGTGTAGTGCTGGCAAGTGGATGAGTGTGTGCTCATCACAGGATAGAGAGTTCCTTGCAGCCCTGTAGCTTTAATGTCTGACAATTTGTATTGGACAATGACTAGTGTGGATTGTCTGTGAAAGGAAAAATTGTTTGATTGTGAGATCTAATTAATGTCTACAATATACAGTAGGTATAGACAGAAGGAGTTTGGAACACAGTGGAGAAGGGATTACATTTTCTTTTGCTGTGGCTAGCATTGAAAATAACATCACAGGGTTTTCACTTAAGATGAAAACCCTGTGATGTTTGTCCTTTAATGTCTTAAAGGATATGTATGTAAACATTAGCCCAGTTTGAACATTTCTTTCCTACACTTATTGCTGGTTACTTTCAAAAGTGAATATTTTCAAATCTTTTCCATTCATTTCAAAAAGCCAGTAATTCTTAGGGCAGACTAGTTTACAGATGGAACGCATCAAATAAAGAATGACTTTTGAGAGCACTCATTTCTATGAAAGCCATCAGCATCTGGACTGAGGAAAGATGGGGGTTTGGGCAATGGTGGTGAGATGTTAACCTTAGTATCAGAAGCAGCTGGCAGGAGCACATTAGGTTTACATCAGGCATGCTCATTTGGGATTGGTTCCATCATAAATGAGAGGTTAGGGTTGTTTTAAGCTTATTGATTAAATAGAGTGAACTGGGTGGTTCCCTTTCAAATTTTAAACGTACATAAGCAGGAAACCTCATGAGCCAAGAAGTGTGTAAGAAAAGAGAAGAGAATGAAGTACTTTTCTATTTTAGTTTAATTAAACTGACTTTCAGTTTCACTTTTTGTAAATCACTGCCTTTATGCCTCAATCACATAACAATAGTTAAGTCTAACAAAAGTCACTTCTTGGCATGATACAAAATTTTAAGCTTCTACAACAATGAAAGAATGAAGCTGAAGAAAGTGCTTTATCTTACTTGATAGGGCAGTTGTGTTTACAGTGAGATGTCAGGCCCAAGCTCTCTGAGTCTTGCATCCAGTCTGAATGCATTATAATCATTATCTGTTATTTGGTGTTGTTTAGCAGATCCATTCAGACTTCAGTAATTTTTCTTTTTACTGTCTCTTGTTCACTATCACACGCTGTTTTTTGAATGCTGTGCACTGAATAAAATGGAATATGTATGTGCTGGATATGGATGTTACTACTGAGGATTTTCTGACCCCAGAAGAAACAGGCCTATTTCAAAGGCACTTACATGCAATTATTTGGCTTTTAGCTTTCTGTTTTTCCACACTTTCATCTCTGAAGCACTCAGTTCAATGAGAAAGATTCGATGTCTGTCATAGTTAAGGCATACTACATACTACTAAATGTGAATATGTATTTTAAAAAGTTTTATTGGACCTATTAAATCTGTATTGTTCACATAGACAGAGAATATAGGTAAGAAGAAGAAAAGTTCAGCTGGACACTAGTCATTGAAGGGATTCAGCTACTAAATACATTTAGCCATTCTTCCCAAACCCTGATATAACCCTGATATATCTGTGATACACAGGAAAAACTATCAGCAGAGTCTCCTAATTTTATAATGCTAGTTCTTAATATATTAGATAAATTGATATAGGCTCACTTTTATTTGTTCCTTTCACAATGCTTCTAGATCTATTGATAATGCTCAACTTACATGGAGTCATGTATTAAAGAGAACAAAAAATTGTGTTATTTGCAGATGACATATTGTTGTACCTACTCGATCCATACCATTCTCTTCGTGGTATAATGTAATTGCTTTGTCATGGTCCTGGGTCTACAACCCAGTTTTTGTGTTTGTTATGGGTTATATTCTAGTTCTATAGTGGTGTTTCTATAATGCAATGGTGCTACCATAGCTTTAAGGCCTCCCTAACACGTATATTTTTTAGAATACTGGTGGATGCAAGTAAAAAGGCCATAACAAAAATGGTTTAGTCAGAAACTACCCACACTAGTACATTGGTTCACTGAGATGTTATATATGAAGTATATGATTATGTATGACATTTGTGCTACTTTTGATTAAATTTTGGAAAGGCTCGACTGAGCTTGTAAAACCTACGTTTAATAATATTATGTAGTATGTAAATAATAATATGTGATTATTAGAAACAGAATGGATGTTTTAGTCTAATTACCCAATAACTGTGCTACACACAACATTATATACATATAATATATTTTTTTCCTTGAATAAAATGATTTTTTTTTTAAAATGGAACAGATATTGAGAACAACTTTTTTTTTTAAGCATTAAAAATTATTTGGACATGTTCTAATTGTCAAACATTGTCAAACATGTCCAGTGCTGAACAGGTGTCTGTATTACCTGTTTTGGAGAAGAGAGCTTATAGAAATTAATCTGTCTTAAATTGTCTAAACATCATATCTTTAGATATTGCACCATTGCATATTATTAACTATGTTTTTGTCCCTACAGGTTATTTGATTATATTTGTGTAGGGAAAATAGAAATCAGAAGATAAAAAATTATAATATTCTGCTTGAGGAAATGTTGCTGACGTTTTTTCTGCATGTCTTGCTATATGTATGAATACATTTGTACTGTAGGTAGCCCTTTTTAAGATCAAGTCAGCCCTTGGACTGAGAAGCAATACTCATCTTACCAAGTAATAAACGGTTTGTCAATTATAAGCGTATTGTACAAGACCGTTTGGTACCCTTTTAAATTAGTTTGCATCCTAACATGATTTTTAAGTGGTTACAAAATGGGCAGTGTTTAGATAAGAGATACAGATCTGCAGTGCTTCTGGGCATGACATTTGAGAAGAGAGAACATGAGCATCTTCAGCTAACACGTGTGGTTTCCCAGGCAAAGGTCAGGAACAAGTGGAAGACTGAGCTTGCGAAAAGGTCAAAGTCTCTTTGAAAATGCTGCTAACAAAATAGTATCATAAACAAGTATTCATATCAGGTTCATGAAATCTACTAATGTACCATTAGTTTTATTGGAAAATATGATAGATAATGAACTGAGATTCTCTACTGACAAACTATTGTGCAATATGATTTTGAAAGATGAGTTTGCTACACACAGGAACGTTGGAGAATGCCACAGCACTTATAGCTCCTACAGGATAGATGTTAATCTGACATTTAAAGCAGACTGCGCAGTTGGGTGTCTTGTATTTCAATTTTTTATGTATAATATATCCAATAGCCACTGAAAGATACAACCCCAATTTAGAAAAATAATAATGCAACGATATGCAAATCTTACAAACCATATTTTATTTAGAAATAAATGTTTACATTGAGAAAATTTGCCATTTTGAGAAAAAATTTGATGGCAGCAACATGTTTTTCATAAAATTGGGATAGGCCCATGTTTACCACTGTGTAACATAACCTTTTCTTTTAACAGTGCCGCTCAACAGTCATGGGTCTTCCTTATGAGATATTTTTGTTTCATAAGGCTCAGAATGTTTTCAATTGGTAAAAGGTCTGGACACAAATTCCATTTGCACTGAAGCACCCCCATATCACCTCATCTGAAATCTGAAGTGGTTTCTTACCTCTTTATTCCAGAGGAATACATTTCTTCCAAAATTTCCATTTCTTTCAAAAACAATTTTAAATTTGAAATCATCTGACCTAAAAAAAGTTTTCCAATTTGCCTCAGTCCATCTTAACTTAGTTTTGTCCCAAAGAAGATGGTAGTATTTTGGATCATGTTCACTTACCGATTATATACTGTGGTATAGGCTGTCAACAGGTGTACTAGAAAGGGCTCAGTCTTGAGCCATTGTCTCAATCTAATGCCAGGTGTATCAGAGTTCCTTTGTATCCTTTTGAAGGTCTCTTTGCCATGTACTCTTTGGCCTGCCTCTTTTTCGTCTCCCTTGTAGATTCCATGTCAGGACTTGTCTGGTGATGTTGCTGTCCAGTTTCCTCAGCGTGTGTCATTTCCATCTCCTTTCGTATCTCTTCCTCTACAGGTTTTTTCTCACAGGTCATGATTGCAGATCTTGGTAGGCCAGAGGATCTTATGTTCACACATAGCTTCTTATTTGCTTCAAGACCTTTGTGGGTGGCCTGGCAAACAATGATTTCTGGAACTGTACTGAAGCCATGGAACCCAACTCATGGTACTGAACCCATGTCCTGATTTTTATAGGAGAGTCAAGCCTGATTTTTAATCCTGTTTAGACTGAGAGCATAAAGATGAATGATTTTCAGCCTTGTCTCTTGGGCACACAGATTTTCTCAATCTTTTGATGATATTGTGTACTGTTGATGATGGAATGGTCAAAGTGTTCACAATTTACATTGAGGAAAATTATTCTGAATTATTCTGAATTGTTTACATAGTTTGCACATAGGACCAGCTGATAGTGTTGAATACTGAATAGATCTCTGAGGACCTATGAAAGCAGCAATGGGGATACAGTACTGGAACTAAGTGTAGAACTAAGAGAAGGAGATTTAAACCATCTGTTCCAGCTATCATCATGAGAAATGTGAGGTCCTTGGGAAAGATGGATGAGTTCAAAGTGGTGATTAAGACCCAGGGAGAGTACCATCAGTGTAGTATGATGATGATAAACATGAATAAACTCACAATTCCTTGAAAATTTTTATCTGAATAGAAGAAGAAGACTACACATTTAATTCACTTCAACTCAATTTAATTTATATCACACCAAATCATAACAACAGTTGCCTTGAGGTGCTTTATAATGCAAGGTAAAGGTAAGGACAATAATCCAGAGAAAACCCCAACAATCCGATGACCCCCTCTGAGCAAGCTCTTGGCGACAGTGGGAAAAAAAAAGCAAAAAAAAAAAAAAAACACTCTCTTTTGGGACAAGAAATCTCAAGCAGAACCAGGCTCAGGGAGGGGCAGCCATCTTCCGCAACTGACTGGGGAGGGGAGGAAAACAGGACAAAGACATGCTGTGGAAGAGAGCCAGAGATTAATAATAACTAATGATTAAATCCAGATAACATGCTGTGGTAGAAGCCGTAGAGCCCATGTCTATTGGAAACAGAGGTTCCAATAGACATGGGTAAAGTGGTTTAAATCATATTCATCTAATAGACTCCAATTTGTTCATGGAAATGGAGAGTCCTCGTCACATTCTAAGGTTAATTATGGAGTTCCACAGGGTTCCGTGATAGGACCTTTTTTTTTTTTTTACATTATTACATGCTTCCCTGAGGCAGTATCATTAGAAGGCATAGCATACATTTTCACTGCTATGCAGATGACACCCATGTTATCTATCCATGAATCCAGAAAACACACACCAATTAGTTAAACTGCAGGATTGTCTTAAAGATGTAAAGACCTGGATGACCTCTAATTTTCTGCTCTAAATTCAGATAAAACTGAGGTTATTGTACTCGGCTTTAAAAATCTTAGAAATGTGGTATCTATGCAGGTGCTTTCTCTGGGTGGTATTACCTTGGCCTCCAGAAACACTGTGAGGAATGGTGGAGTCGTTTTTGGGGATATTTCCTTCAATGGTCATATTGAACGAATATGTAGGACTGCTTCTTTTCATTTGCACAATATTTCCAAAATTAGAAACATCCTGTCTCCAAGTGACACTGAAAAACTAGTTCATGCATTTATTACTTCTAGGCAGGACTACTCTAATTTGTTACTATCAGGATGTCCTAAAAACTCCCTGAAAAGCCTTCATTTGATCCAAAATGCTGGCGTAAAAGTACTGACAGACTAGAAAGCAAGAGCATAGCTGTCATTTACTGGCTTTACTGGCTTCTCTTCATTGGCTCCCTGTTAAATCCAGAATCGAATTTAAAATCCTGCTCCTTAGTCTTGAATAATCATGCCCCATCTTATCTAAATTACCTTACAGTACCA
>VUQG01006445.1:9174-21518 GCA_015106755.1 Etia nguti | reverse complement strand
CACTCTCAGACTGCAGGATTACTTGTGGTTCCTAGAGTATTTAAAAGTAGAATGGGAGGCAGAGCCTTCAGCTTTCAGGCCCCTCTTGTGTGGAACCAGCTTTCAGTTTGGATTGATTTGGAAGACAGAAATCCTCTCTACTTTAAAGATCAGGATTAAAACTTTCCTTTTTGATAAGGCATATACTTAGGGTTGGATCAGGTGACCCTGAATCCTCACTTAGTTAGGCTGCAATGTTTCCTTTTTAAAGTGGGTCCCCTAAAAAAAAAAAACTTGGGAAAATATTGGCCTAGGGGAAGCAGTCAGATGTACCATGGCAGCCTCCCAAGAAGGCTGCCAGAAGAGGTGATGTGGCACAGAGTGGCAAGAAGTCAAATGGAACAAGCTGTGGAGTATGAAAACAGACTGTTTCACTGTCAGAGCTACATGTAATGTGTTGGCCTTTACAACAAATTTACATTGTTTGAGTGGTGAGGATCAAGCCTGTCACCAGTGCCACTCCAGCTACATTCAAACACATCCTTGTGGGTTTTAAGAACAGTTTAATCCAAGGAAGATACACTTGGCACCAAGTACTAAGGTGCTAGACCTGAATACTAGAGAACAAAAGAATGTCAGTTAATGTCATCCCCCTAACTACCTAGATCACGTTCCAGTAACAGCTTTCATTTGGGAAGGGGAGAAAGAACAGACCAAGGTTACACCTCCTAACTCAGGTCAGCTGAATACATCCAGGGATTGGGAAATGAGTGTAGACCTTTATCAGAGGCTTACTTTCCCACCTGAATTTGGAGTTACCATCCTGCACATTGAGCTGGTCCTCCGCCTACATATATATTGTTGAGCTGACAGTTGCTTGGGAGGAACTTATTGAAAAGCCATATTAAAGGAAAAAGCTGTGGTATTGATCTGAGCACAGAACTCTGTGAAATCCATGTGTGAAGATTTCTAATTTAAATATATTAATTGTAATCTTTCAGATAGATACAATTCAAACTAATGCAGGGCATTTTCTTTGATATCAACATTGTATTCTGGTCTTGTATTAAAATGTTGTGATCAGTGGTGTTGAATCAAATGCCTCAATGAGGTCTAGTAATACAAGCAGAAAGATGAGCGCACTGTCAGAGTCCAGGAGAAGATCATTAGTAACTTATACTAATGCTGTTTTTGTGCTATGATTAATTCTAAATCCTGGTTTGAGCTTATTTACAGTCAGGTAATGCAAGGTTAGAATAGGTGGCGTCATCAAAGAATATGATTCAACTTTTCTCTCATATTGATAACTGGATATGATTAGCAATGAAAGCTGCAGCAGATGAATTACTTTCAGATAACTGCTGTTGTGATTTGGCATTATGTAAATAAAACTTAATTAAAATGAAGTGAAGTGAAGTGAATTGAATAAAGCACCTTTTTTTTGCTTTTTACTGAACATTGTTCTGAGTATCTTGGAGTAGATGCCATAGGTTCTCTGTAGATTCAAGCTGCCTGAGACTGAGTTTATAATATTGAAATCTGTACTTGTGAAGGTCATATTTTGTTTAGGACTATTTGGGCCAGATTTACTAATGTATTGTGCCAGTGTAAACTTGATTTTGGCATTAATAAAGTGCAAAGAGAACAAGATTGTGTGTAAGAGGTGGAAATTCAGAGATTTTTGCGACTGACAGTCTTGTAGGTATATGTTGGTATTTCTGCGACTTCATTTCTGAAAGCGCAAAATATAAGAAGACTAATATTTAAATGAAGCACTTTAGTTCTAATTGTGGTGATAGTTAATGCAAAAAAAAAAAATCTTATTTTTTGTGATTGATATTGAAATTAACTGACTGTGCCTGTGTTTACCTTTTTTAGCACAGCTTTGGTAAATCACCTGTAAAACTATCCACACCTATGAGCTCTATTTGGAAACTGCGTTATCCTATTAGATAATTTGGCCCTTTGTTCTTCTTGTTCGTTTCGCCACTGACGAAACATTTCTCACACTGAAAACGCTACCTCCAGATGAACAGAATCAACTCTTTGGGATTGTCCAAAGACATTTATGCTAAATCTCCAGTCAACAAGTCTTCAACAGCTCCTGTATATAACTTGTGGCAAACTTTGGCCAAGGTATTCGTGTTTCGGAGGCTGACATGTAATAGTTTCTGACATTTTGTGTGATTTCCTCAAAGCCTTTTAGATATGGCCTGAGTCTCCTTAGCGTTAAAGACAGGATTCAATAAGTAATGCTTCAACAAGCCCCAGCACCTGGCGGTCCCCGTCACCCTCTGGCTGACTGTAATCATTTGTGATAGCCCCTGTACGCTTGCTGGTCTCCCAACAGCACATGTTTCACTCAGGCTTTTAGAGGGACATCAAAATGCATTACCTCCAAAGCTGTAGATGGGGGTCTGAATGCATGAAGCCATGGTGGAAATAAAGACATTAACTCTATCTCCAGACCAAGGTTGCTGAACTGAGCTGAGTGACATTACAGTTGCAGTCGTTATGCATACTACTGTACATCAAGGGGTCATTTCTATGTGAATGCCTCTGCCTCTCAACTCGATGTACACAGTAATAATGTCTGAACTATATATCTATTACTATAATCAACATTTAATGATACAATTTTGTGACTTTCATATTTGTTTTCCTTCTCTTTTCTAGCAGTATTCTGTAGCTACCTCTTTTTCTCCTTCAAATTAAGTGGAAACAACATGGTAAATCTTAGGTTTTCTGCACATACTGCTGTTGCATGGTAAATATGGCCTTAATGACTTTGCAGCGGGGGGTTTGGCTGTTTAATGAGCACACTCTCTTGCTCCACCATGTTCAAATGAGAACCTAATTTCATTTTCCCTCTTGACCTCTATTCCTCTTAGAAAACAACAAAGAACATGGGGTTTTTTTTTTTCAAAGGCTTGTGCTGCGGTAGATAAATTAAGAGGTGTGTGGAGAAAGAGGATAATGATGAGATTTTGCCCGTGATGATAGAAGGCACTTATATCACCACACTCTTCCTTAAATTTGTGAGCAGTATCTTGCATTTTTCACCTACACAAGCAGACACGAAATGAAAAAGAAACTCAAAGGGGCATAGTAGAATATGTGATAGTTTTTTTTGAAAATCTGAAAAGTAAAGCTATTACAAGCAGCTGGTGGAGTTACCTTATTGTAGTAACTAGAAACTATTAAATTAAATTGAATTAAAGGGGGTTTAAGATTATAAACTAATAAAAGTGTTCTCTGATGCCATAGTGCAAATGAGTGGTAGGCTTGTTTTCCCATGGACTTGACGTATGCCTTACATATTTCCCAAGTAATAAAATTTCTTGTATGTCAAAAAAAAGGGGGAAAAAATAGATAAGCCGAAATGGCAGCTTTAAATGACAACCAGAAAAGATAGGATCTGTTTTTTTCAGACCAGCTGTTAGAAAACTGTCCTAAGATTTGATGCCTTAGATGTGGCAGTTGATGAAACCACTTCACAAGCAACCAGCAGACCATGGCGTCACTTTAGAGGAAACCACGCAGTGGGTGTCTAGACCAACGGCAACACTCTCGTGTGCTGATAACACCACATCCACAAGCCACATGTGTTCTGTTCAACAGATCGAATGATTTTAACTTGAAGTCATGAATCCTTAAAAACTATCCCCTGGTAGTGAATTAATTCCTATAAGATTTCTTTATTGCCCATATTATGCATTTCCAAATAATCATATACACAACTTTGCTCGGTCAAAACTTTTTTGTTTTTTCACATTTCTCTTCATACAGTTCTGTCCATCCAACATGTAGGCTAGACAAATGTTGTGTTATTTCGTTTACTTTTGTGCCATCCAACTGAACACAAATTTAGTAATACAAGAAAAATGGATGACATTTGTTTTTGTCCAAAAATTTTTACCAAAAACAAAGGACATTTTCAACATTTCTATATTTTGCATCACTAGTTGCACACCGACATACTTGTTAGTAACTTGCTAGTAGCACATTCACGGTCTCATGCTGTTGCTTTTGAATGGCTGGCTCCCTTGAAGCTTTTTGCGACTAAGTGTCCCACTCAAGGCCAACTAAAGAATAACTGCCGAAGGGCTGACAGTTGATTACTCATTCAGTTTCATCACTCAATTTCTATTAACTGGTTTGGTTATTTAAGGCATAACATCCCCGGTCTGGTCAAAAGCTACATGTACTTTTTTAGCATTATAAAACAGAAACACAAAGACACTTGCCATAGCTTCAGAGAGTAGAAAAGCTAGACTGCAAACCAAAACAAAAATCATCCATATAGAAATCCATATTGTTAGTTCAGTCCTTGAACTTGACTGTTTTCAGAGGGGTTTTAAAAAAAAAACAAAAAAAACAAACCCATTTAATACTTATATATGAATCATTGAATTAGAAGCAGGCACCTAACTCAAGGGATGGAGTAGTGCTGTAGACACTTTGTTACAATCAGTGTGTCACAAAAGCACATTATTTGTTCCTATTTCTACAGAATCTATAGAACGATAACACAATTTGGCAGGTATGAAATAGTATTTTTCCCCAACAAGGTGATTGTCATAGCTAGTAAAGGACAAAATGCCTAAAAAAAACTATCTATAGCAAATAAATAGTATCTGAAATTCTTATTTTTAAGAAATAGGATAACAAATCCAGCAAAGACCTGAGAGATGAAGCTGGCCCTTCAGTTGATCCATCTGCTGTCCATTGGCGCCACATCAGAAATGGTCTCAGTGGAAGAGTGGCTGTCAAGACCCCATTTTTAAGGAAAGCAAGCAGGGAGAAAAGGCAGAGATATTACAAAAGAAGTAAAAATGTGTGACAAGGGGTTATACAGAGTAATGAATCCAAAAAATTGTGTTTACAGCTATCTGTAAAACACGGTAGAGGCTCAGTCATGGCTTGGGGTGATTCACCATGCTTTTGGGGATCTTGTCAAAATTGATAGAATTATAAACATAGTAAGGTACCATCTCATTTTGATATCATGCAATATCATATATAAAGCATCTGATTGGTAACTGCTTTATTTTTCAGCATGACAGTGATCCCAAACATACTGCAGTAAAAGCATGTCTGGACTGTACAAAAGACTACATTCTTGTGTCAAGTGCAAAGATTTGAATTCCATGAACAGATGGGAATGTAATGATTGTGCAAATCTTGTTCTCATCCACATTATATTTTGTAAAAGGCAGTGAATAACCTTGGCGCTGAAAGTAGGGAAGAGATTCTGCTCAGCAGGGCAATGAGACAAAATGCTTTCATCACACCTGCTGGTTTACTGTTCTGCTATCTAAACTCTGTTCCTTTCCTTCCCCATCATCCATCCATCAACACAGCAGTAAATGCACAGAGCATAGCCACTCTCCATTTGTCAGTGCCTATCAGAAACGGTTGCATGCCCATTACATGCCTGCTGACCCCTCTGAAGTCTAAAATAAACTCTGGGGGTGTTGCAAGAAAAATGTCACAAATGATAAAATATAGCCTATACCACCCGAGAAAGATTAAGAAGCAAAGAAACAGAGGGATTACATCAAGACTTCACTTTTATCATCCAGTGGTGTCATTGTCATGTTTTTATTTCAAAGCCTGAGAACTGTGGTGAGACAACTGTCTGAAACAGATATGCTTTGGATGAAAAAAATAATGGCACAGGAACAAGCAAGGGCAGAAAAGAAGGTGAAGAAGATAACAAGAGACGGAGGCAGTAAGTGATCAGAAGAAAATATTTTATTTCTCAGCCTGTTATTGAGACACATGAGGTCAAAATACAACAAACCACAAGATGGATTAAAAAATTATAAACTACGTGTCTATGTTTTTCAGACTAGCACTCATTTCAGTGTTTTTTTTCTTTCTTTCTTCAGGAAGTGGCAGAGGTTGGAGAAAACCCATAACTAAAGCACTATACTTCTGCTACTGAGGTTGAGGGTTTGTTTTTGGAGGTATTCAGTAGAACAATGCCTGTAAATGAAACTACCAGATCCACGCTTCATAAATATTTTAGAATAAATGTTAGCGAAAAACACAACTTCCCTGAAGGAGAGCATTTGGACACAATCATGATTACAATGGTAGCAGTTCTGCACTGACTTTAAGCTCATTAATTTGAACTAAAAGTGTCAAAATTGAGCAGGATTATGCATATAGCAAGTAAAAATAAAAGAATACAGACAAAAGAAACAGCTGAGTTTCAATCAAAATTAACAAATCAATCTGGTATTCACTACAAACCTGTAGTCCAATGTACTTTATCCTAAGAATTGCAAGAAAACTGGATATTTAGAGCACTAATATTTTGTGTAGGAACAGAATTTTGCTGTTGTGTAATTAATTCAAAAATTTCCATGGTGGGTTTGAGCAGAACACTAAATGACTGTAGTCTGTACCAGATGGTGGCCAAACTAAATGACCAACTGCCATCTCAACAGACGGCTCAGTGGGAAATGGTATTATATATTTACGTATCTATGTAGTAAATATGTAGGGTCACTCTGTCCTGCTATCAAAAAGTAATCATGGTCTGCTTGTCTGTATGTGGAGCTAACAGGTTTCGGAACTACAGCGGGATTGCCTTTGCTTGGTGAATGTTTTTCAGATGTTATTGGGGGATCAATAGTCTCTGAGAAGTGCCGAAAAGATCTTTATCTATTCTTGTTTTGATTATAATGACAGTGTGAGATTTTGTCCCAAACATTAAAAAAAAGCATACGCACAAACATGGACATTTTTATCATGTAACTTTTGCGTCGCAAGAAAATAGAGAGCAATGCAATTACAGAGAAGCCATTTGTTTTGTGACTAAAGTTTTTTTTTTCTCTTTCTTTCCAAATTAGTCACCTTGACAACCGTGAAGCATGCTTTGTTATTTCCTTTGTCTGTGTCACGGTGTACATGTCTTCCTTAAGGCATTTGAGTGATGGCACACGCACACACACTCAGTCATCGCACGGGAGTTCAGTCCAACTATGTCAAATGCGTTTCCTCCTCGTAAACATTCATTGGCACGAATAGTTGCTTTTGTTTTTTGTTTTTGTTTTTTTTTTCTCTTGTTTTCCATTCATCACTCAGTCGGTTTGTAAATAGCTGTGCCCCTGGAGACAGCTACACAGCGCTCATTCTGCGCTTGGCTTTTCCCCCGGACCCCTGCTACCCTGTTCACTTTAACCAGCTTCACGCGGTGTGCCGTTCTTGTAAAGCGAGCGCAGAGCACATCCCAGTCAGTCTTCACTTCTCCTCTCTCCCGTTCACTCCGGGATGGAGCTGTCCTCCTAGCACAGCAGAAGTGTACTTTAGCAGTTGGCAACTTGGTTTCACATTACGGAGAAGCTGAAGCAAGCGTCAGTTCTTCTTCTGACAATATTTCTTTCAGCTCCGAGCATTAATTTGGCTGTCGCAAATCTGCAAAATGACAGCAACCGGACTACATCCACGCTTTGTGCTCCTCCTTTGCTTCATCTCCACCGCGGCGTGCAATACATTTGCATTCACCGAGGAGCCTTCTGACAGAGGCGGGAAGGCGGACGGGTATTGTAGTCGGGTATTACGGGCTCAGAGCAATAGGAAAGAGGGCAACAGCGAGTTTCGGCTCCGGGTAGAGGGAGACCCGGAGAGCTATCAGCCAGGGAGCACATACAGAGGTTGGTGTTTGCAATATACGTGTAGTACGCTGCTTTCCATTGAGCCTGTGCATTGTCTCTAAGCCACAGTCAGCAGACTATGAAAACTTAAGATAAGTTTCTGCACAATCTGCTTTTGATGCGGGACGAGCGGTAAGATGATTACCCGCAATCACAATAAGCAGACGTGTATTTTAACTAATAAAATAGTAACGAGAGATCATTTTAAATCTGATTTTAACACCCAAATTCAAATTCAAATTCTTCAAATAGTTTTGTCTGATCAATATTTTAAGAAGGCTTTTTCTGAGAAAGCAAAATCCCTCTGTGAACTCTTGCGTGCTTTTGGTGTTCTGTTCCATACTTAACAAGTTTCTTGAAAGCCAGCCTCGGATTTCTCTCTCTCTCTCTCTCTCTCTCTCTTCCCCCCTCTCTCTCTTTTCCTAAAAGGAAAGTTTTTGGGTGCAGTAAATGGGCATGTGCCATCTGCTCTGTGATTTCTAGTCTCCTGCCCTTCTGGTTCCGACAATGTGTTGCGCTGCAGTTGGATCATCGTTGCCTGCTTTGCTTCCAACTAATTTTGTTTTAGCAATCAAAATGACAACTGGATTATTTTTAAATGTTTGAATGTTTTAGCTTCAGTTTAAATCAGCATTTGTTAATATCTAAAGACACCAATTAAGTTGCCGAGTACAGCAACTAGTTTTCTCGAGTAACTCAACATTCTTTGATGTTGTGACTGATTGTAAAATGGGTAGAAATCTCATCCTAAACATAATCTGGATATTTTGACAATCTGAGAAAGGCAATGTAAAAATTACATTAATTTTAGCTTGTCCTTTATATATTTGAGCTTAAAACATATAATATTATTTATACGTACAACACTACTCAAGCAGGTAATTTAACCCACTTTAATCGGTTGTTTGGAAGAAGGACTGTAGTTAAGCTGTTCCCTGTCAGGTGATGCTATCTTCTAATATTGTTTTGCTTCCATGTAGTGACTGTGACTGCAGCCAGCCCCTCCTACTTCAGAGGGTTCACCCTTATTGCCCTGAAGGATGGTGCAGAAGGTGACAAGGACGAGGACTATGCTGGGAATTTTCAGGTATGGTAACAGCCAACACATATGGCCGTGTGTTATTGATTAAGAATTTCTCACTAATTAATAACCCATCCCCTTTCTTTGTCTGACACACTTCTTGTAAAACCATGATATACAATGTTTACTCTTTAAATTGTGACACAGCAAATTTTAAATTAATACTAGCCAGCATATTTCCCCACGCCTGTACTCTCCATACCATCCTTCATCTAGCATAACAACTGTGCATGACATGAGTGGAGGGACAGATATTTTCCTTAGACAGCCCTCCTGTCTTCACATGTGTCAAAGTGTGATTATTCTCACCTCACCTCCTCTAAAAGGCTTGATATAGCATGTGAAAGGAGCCTACTCTCAGCACATCTCCCCTTGAGCTATGCTATGCTTTGGCTGTTGGAAGACGTGTGTGGAGTTTGACAAGCCATCTATTCAAAAGCAGGCATGTTTGTAGGTACTGTACAACAAAGTAGATGAGAGGCTAATTAACTTTTTATACAAGAAGGTCCAGCTGGAGTACTGTAGGGAGGAGGAAGAGAACAGAGAGGGGCCAAGAGTGTGAAAGAAAAAAAGAGAAGGCAAGGCAACTGGTGCGGCTCTGCACATGTGATAATGGCCAAATATGTGAGGACTGTGTAATTGTAATGCAGTGTGATGAGACAAGTGGTAGGGAAAAGACATGATAGTTAATTAAATTTCATGTGTAGTCCTAATAATTTGTATGCAGTCTGTGCTATTACATACTATACAAGGTGATAAAATTCATCTATCCATCTATTGGGGGGGGGCTGGACCCTAGGTGGTAGAATATGAAACCTAAACTACATTTATAACGTTTACCTTCACCGCTCTATAGCATATTATATATTTATTTTTGTTGGTGCTGTTTAGTTTATTACGCCTGTTTTTATTCAAGTCAGGATGGCAGTTTAAAAAATGTGTAGAATTTAAAGGTTGCATAAGATGACACAAAGGATTTGGAAAGAACTCAGCAAGGAAAGAACTGATTTTAGCTTCATAAATATTTCATAAAAATCTTAGATTATAGTTAATAAGTCGTATAATAAAGCCATTATATCACTTTAATATACTATAATAATAAAGAAAAACCCATTTCAGTCTTAGTCATAGCCAAATCCATATTCCTGCTGAGAACTTTTAACAGCATGTCTGGCTTTCTCCTGTTTAGCCTCCTGCGAACCTGTTCATTCTAATTGTTTCTTACATAAAAACCAACTATTTTACTAAACCTTTACAGTTCAAAGAGAGGTTCACACAGCAGTGCACAGGCTGCTCTGATCACAGTTACTGCAATGCTGTGGCACTCTTTGTGAGCCTAAGCCTTGAATATGACAGGACATAAAGACAGGAACACGTTGTTTTTGTCCTGTCTGCACCTCACAACTCATTACCCAGCATTAACACCACCAAGGTTTTTTTCTCTTGTATTTGTTGTTGCAGTTGATTTCATGACGTTTTTCTTTAATGCCAGCCTCGAGTGCGTCCATCAGCCATATGGCAGAGTGTGGCGTGGAGTGACGGGGCGCTAAACGTCAAGAGTTAATATAGGAGAGACTGCATCATTTAAATGACATTCACATCGCTCAACACATGAATGGGTGCTGAGTGCACAGAGAATAATAGATAAAATGGATAGATGTTTGATCATTGCCTTTTAGATGTTCACTTTAGAAGTAAAAAGAGCAGCTGTGTCAGTACTGTGACCTGCTTTTGATTGGACTCCTGCCGGGTTTTTTAGAAGTTTAAGGTCTCTTTCACGGCTCAGATGATCACCTGTCTTTCCAAGCAATCTGTGACAGAGCAGTAAAAATAAACTGCTGTCTAAAGAGATATGTCTCTATCATCACCTGCTCAGTCAGTCTTTCATGCTTTACGTCTCTTATGTCAGAAACGTATATACACACATACGCGCACACAGACACACTATTGCTCCTTTGTGAAAGAGCTCTGGGTGGACCAGCCCCCAGGAATTGAAGGAAAAGAAAGAAAAAAAAAAGGAAGCTGCAACAGAGGCTTTAGGCTTTATTTAACATACAGCTCATTTGAAATCTGCTGGTGTGCCCCATCTCAGCCGTCTTAGGACAGCTCCCGACTTGATGAAAAGCACTTTTATTGAGCTCTCTGGGGAGGTCAGCTGCCACTGTGTGTCTATGTGTGTTTTTTTGGCAAGAGTGTAAACCAGCAGGGAACGCTGGCGATGTCTGATGAGACATTACTTCTCAGCAGGGTGAGATAATAGGACAAGAAAAGGCAAATTGTCATGTGGCTGTGTGGCTATATGTGGGCTGGAATTGTCAGGATGTGTTTTGAAATTTCTGTGGCGGATTCTGCCATTTTGCAGCTACTTTTCTACAGCCCGTATGTTATTTTAGATTGTTGCTGAAAGATGTTTGGCTCTGACCAGGGCATAGCATAGAGCCAGGCACTTTCTTTGACACACAAACTCTTGCATAAACTCAGGAAATGCAACTCGAGTCTTCCAGTGGCATGTCCCATTTTGTCAGTTTTCCTAACAGCCATTGTCAGGCTATTGTCAGAAGATCTGAAAACGAGGGAGTAAAAAAACAGGATCATAGGTTGTCTTGCAGCAAATTAGTCGCTTCTTTTTGCAGATGGTGTTCAATGCAGTCCCATGTGACTTCTCTGCTTTTAACATGTGGTGTAGTCCATTCAGGGCAGCCCAGAATGCCTGTTAGAAACCATGGGAACACGGAGGGGAGGGGGTGTGTAATCTTTTAGACCACGATCGGATGCATACACATGGATGGCATGCACACACACACAGCTCCCGGACTCCCCTTCTCACTCTCCGTCTAACTCTTAACACACTCTCTCACACAGAATTTCAAAGGGAACTCATTCATAATGTGGCATGACAAAGGAAATTCTCTGCTGACAGCTTTATGGAGTGAGAAAGTTCCCTGTCTTTACTGCCCGGATGTCACTTCCTATCAAACAGATCCTTGGTCTCAGCGGTTGTGCTCTCTCATGCAGCCAACTCAACTAATTTTCTGTCCAACAGTTAAAATCATTCAGGTGCTTAATATCTCAGGTGTGGAGCTGAGTAAAGAGGGGAGCACGGATTTGGACTCTTCAGCCTAATTCAAGTCTGGGGACTTTTTTTTAATGACCTGAAGACATCAGAAGCGAAAGCTAAAGTGACTGCATCCCGCCTGTGCCCCACATCATGCAGTGCCTCTGCTTCGGCCAAGAAACCTCACCTGGTGTGCATAGCTTTTATGAGCTTGGTTGGCTTCCCCACAGGGATGTTCACACTGTGCTTTGATGCCAGAAAAAATTCTGGAATCAAGGTTGAGACTTGCAGTGGCCAACATTTGCCTGCTAGTCGTACAGCCAGGCGAGCCAACGTGAGCTTGGCTGACATGATAGATAGTGACCCCCCTCTATTCAGGGAGGAGAAGCCCCCCCGGTGGTGGAGCCTTCAATAGCTTATTACTTTAAGCAAAACTGCTGATTCGTTTCAACTGCCACAAGCATTTCTCCGCTCAGTAAAATAGATTGTTCTACTGCTTCTGTTTACCAGAAAATATATAAATATGCAGCACAGTCGGTAGGTTTGGCATCCTGATGCCACT
>VUQG01006444.1:19874-34391 GCA_015106755.1 Etia nguti | reverse complement strand
TCGGGTGAGAAAGCCGAGAAAGAGAAAGCTGATTCTGATGCGTCGGGTCCGCTCTGTGTTTACGTCTTTGTGTGGAATCCGTGTACCTGCTCTCATTTACTGTTTGCTGGTTGTTGAAATAGTTTTGTGAGCTTTAACCTGAGATTCTGGCGTTTCTGACAAAATACATTTTTATTTAAAAGTCGATTCAGGATTTAATGAATCGATATCGCTTTATTCAAGCTACTCACCTCTCTCTATCCACCTGCACTTTCACTTTGAACACACGAAGGACTACAGGAATATCTGGACCACGGCCAATCAGAGAGGTCCCGCCCCTGACTATCTCTGATTGGTTTAGACTACGATAGGGGCATAATGTGTGTCTGATGTTGACCACAGGGAGACTTGCGGAAACTCTTTTTTTTTTTTTACTCGAACGGCTGGTCGCACCGGTGAGACCTGGGATTTTTTTTTTTTAGTGGCACCATTGAGAAATTAGGTCGCATATGCAACCAAATTGGTCGCACTCTAGAGCCCTGTCTTAGGGTCCTGTCTTGTACAGTTCTAGGCATTCCAGATCCATGCGAGGCATTGAGTCATAGGCTTTCTTGTAGTCAGTACAGGCAGTACACAGGTTGGTCAGTCTGATCTTACGGTCTCGCACAACTGCTCTAGTGTTTTGCCCCTCTGGTTTTTCTGCCAGTTCCTTTCTGTGCCATGCATGTATGGATTGAATGGGTTGCTACCAACATCTGGCTAGAATCACCATCTTTAGAAATATATTTACTTAGAAAACTGGTGATGTGTCCAGTACTCATTTTACTGTCTGTGTTAAAAAATGTCATTTGGACTCTTACTTTTTTGGTTTCAGTTTACCTTCTCTTATTTTTGATGAGCAAAATTCGTAGTTCTATTACAGAAAAACATTTTTGACAGTTTAAATTCACTTTGGTTAAGGCTTTAAAATGATCTGTATCTAAATGAAACAGGAGGTACAGTGAGGTAGCATTTATGGATCAATGCACTGGGCAAGTTGCTGTTATCACTAACAAACACTGGGCCTCTGATGTCACTGTAATGTCTGATGTAAATGTGCAGCCTTTGGTCACACGAAACTAGACATCCAGAGGTAATTAGCAATTGATTTATTGGAAGGTGACGAGATTATCAGGGTATAAATCAAACAAATCGCAGCTGGTGTTATTTATACAGTGTAGTCATGCTTTTTCCTCCTGTATTCTGAGTATGGGTCTGAATTTGGTCTGGAATCAGTTTGAGAAGCGAGGAAAAGGGACACAAAAAAAAGAATGTAGCTGAATGGTCATCAAAAGCATTGGCATTTTAAAAGTCTTAGGTGCGTAACCAGAATAACCATTCACCTTATCAACTATGGGGCATTCCATAAATCTAACCAAAGCTTGTCTGTGTAAATTTAATTAAAGGTAAGATGGAAATCACTTTTACACAATTTGTATGAATTTACAAACTCGCAGTCAGATCACTGGGTTTTTGTTCCTTTTCAAATGTGCCATGTTTTTTTGTTCTTTCAGCCTGGAACATCGATTGGTGTGAAAGCTCACCATTGTTTACCATCTGTCAGGGCTATAAGTGATTACAAGCTACGAGACCTGATGTTGTCTCTGTTAGTCATCTGTTCTCAGTGTTTTGATCTGTGATTTTGGGTTGTTGGGCAACAGTGTAACATTTGTGATTTCCTGCAGTAGGAAATTTCCATGCTTCTAACAGATAGCATCATTTATCAGAGGACACGTACCTGACAGGTATGTCAGCTACATGCATGTTTTCTGTTCTTACTCTTTTACATATTTATATTGCATATGATATGGCCACAAAATTTAGTAGCTTTAAAAAAATGATTTGGCTCCAGTTTCTGTGGAATTAATCATTTAGAGTCTCACAAATTAGCATCACTATGCTATAGTTCATTGTTAACTTTGGGAAGAATACAGCTAGTCTTTATTGATCAGCAGGTAACACTGGCTGATTCTGACTTTTAAGCTTCCTTTATTGTATTGCATTAAATCAATGCCATATACTAGACTTAGCCTCTGCTATGTCTGCGTAGTAGTAATGTGCCGTATAAAGATATTATAGGGATAATGCCTCTGTAAAATTAAAGGCTGTAACTGCATGTAGCTAGCTCTGCGTCGAGGCAATACTATATATTCTTTGGTTTCAAAGCGCTCATCGTCCATGCTTGGACTAAATTGATTCAAATTTTTCAGCTCAGTTTTAGAAAAAGGCTCAAGCAAATGCATTACCTACTATGGTGTAAGCTGTAGAGGGATTCAACACAGGATTGAATCAGGCTTTAGAATGAAGCCAAATAATGGAAATGTGAGTAGGACATTGTGGATAAAGACTGTGTGACATGACTGACAGCTCTAGAAGAGCTACAGATCAAATGGTGTTTTAAGATAATCCCGTCATTGTTTCTAACTACAGTTTACCTTACACCTTACCTTGCAAGACAGATGAAACTCTGCAAGTTTTTTTTTCCAGTTCTGCAATAAAATCCCACCTTAATGACAATCTGAATGTTCACTTTTTTAGGTGGATGCAACCTTATGGCCGTTTTAGTTAAGTGATGAAGATTCTGAAGTGGTTGAATTGTACTCCATGCTGCATACTGTAGGTAATAGACACTCATACTTTTTTGTTATACCTTGCTAGTATTTGGTTGGAGCCCCTTTTTGCCTTCAGAACTGCCCTGATTTAAAGAGACAGTGCTTAGAGATTGTGGTACATATCAGCACATCAGTGATGTAAATCTCCTGATTTTGACATTTGGTGACCATATGGAGACCATTTGCATACAGAGAACTTATGTTCAAGACAATAGTTTGCGATCATTTGAACTTTGCATCAACAAAGTTGTGTAACATTGTCCTGCTGGAAACATCCTCAGAGGATGGGTGCTCTGAGGATGTTTTCAGCAGGAAACAAGGGATGGACGTGGTCAGCAACAATGCTCAGACAGGCTGTGGTATTTGCTCACTTGATACTGAGGGGCACAACGTGTGCCAAGAGAGTATCCCCCCACACCATTACACCACCAGCTGCCTGAATCATTGATACAAGGCAGGGTGTATCCATGCTTTCATCTTTACATCCAATTCTGACCCTACCATCCAAATGTGGCAGCAAAAATTGAGACTTTTAGACCAGGCAACCATCCAAGTTTAGTGAGCTTTTTTTGATCTGTAGGCTCAATTTTCTGTTCTTAGCTGACAGGAGTGGCACTTCTGCCACTGCAACACGTCAAGGTACAACATGTTGTGCATTCAGAGATGCTCTTTATACTTTGATTGTAATGAGAGGTCATTTGAACTACTATTGCCTTCCTATCAGGTCAAAGTCTCACCATTCGCCTCTAACCTCTGAAGTCAAAGTGTTTTTGCAAACAAAGTGATAAAGTGTTTGGGTTTTTTTAAACAATATATTGTTTTTAAATTTTCAATAAAGCTATAAATTCTCCCCTCACTTGTGAACAAAACCCCAAGATATTTCAACTCCTCAGCTTAAGGCACTAACTCATTTTGAACCCTTTTTGAACTGAGGACCATGGACTTGAACTTTGAGGTGCCAATTCTCGTCCTGCCCACGTCCCTCAGCCACAAACTGCCGTGGTGTCAGGTGGAGGTCGTTGCTCAGTGAAGTCAACAAAAAACGTTTATTGACAAAAAGTAAAAACAAGATATTGTGACCACATAACCAAACTCCTTTTACCCCTTCAGATTCTGTCCATAAAAATGTTGAACAGAGCTGCAGACAAAGGTCAGCTCTAGCAGAGAGTAAGTCAGTCTTATTCTGGCAATACGGACCAAGTGCAATGGCTGTATTGGAGCTGGATAGCACAAAGCAACAAGCCCAATACCCCATACTCCAGTAAATAAATAAGAAACAAAACACTCAATTCCAGACTGGCTGAGCTTCAGTTCTTAAAGTAATGATGGACTGTCGTTTCTCTTTACTGAGCTGATTGGTTCTTGCTTTAATATGAATTCTAACAGTTGTCAAATAGGGCTGTCAGCTGTGTACCAACCTGACTTCTGCACAACACAACTGATGGTCCCAACCCCATTAAGAAGAAAGAAACTCCACAAATGAGCCCTGACAGGCACACCTGTGAATGGAAACCATCTCAGGTGACTACATCCCGAAGCTCACTGAGAGAAGGCCAATGGTCTGCAAAAGGCAGCTACTTTTGAGGAATCTAAAAAATAAGACATTTAGAGTTATTTATCATTTGCTATCTTTGCTACATCATTCCACATATCTTACTTCATATATTTGATGTCTTCAGTTTGTATCTACAATGTAGAAAGTAGTAAAAATTAAGAAAAACCATTAAATGAGAATGTGTGTCCAAACTTTTGACTGGTAGTGTAGATGTTCACTGTCCACATTCGGCGACGGCATCACTCTTTCACATTTACAGACACTTACATACCTGTATACTATGATAACAGTGGACTGCAATGAGAAGGAGTGCATTGACCTTTCAGCAAACAGTTAAACTGTGCACAGCCTGCATACACTGGCTCATGTTTTGTAGTTCAGCTGTTGATTAATCCCTCCATGTAACCTTTTTATGTGATATCACTGCTTATACTCTATAAGCAGTGAAAAAAGGGACTAGTCACTGTGGAAGTACAGTGATTGAAGTTTCCTGTCTCCCCTCAAGCATCAGTGATGTTCTCGCTCTGTGACTTGACAGGATCAACTACTGTAGGCAACGGCAATGAGACTGCATTTACAGCTGCTTCGTTGTCATGTCAACCAGCACAACAACTTCAGACGAGGGGAGCTACATGTCCATAATTCTGCTACGATTTTGTGCTGGAGACTCAGTGGTTGTTTGGTGTGTGGGTTGGGCTGTGTGGGACTCATTTAAAAATATAACTCCTGAATTTTCTGCAGGATTGGCAGCTCGAATCAAGACATATGCAGAATGTCTCAGAGATGAATCAGAACAGTGTGTGTTGTGATGAAAACTGGGACAACTGAATGCTTTAAAAACATCCAGGGACAGTACTTAAAATTATTAGACCACCAAATGTAAAGTTTATCGGTATCTGTATTTACAAAACTCTTATTTTATGTTTCTGTGATGGTAAATCTCCCAGTGTGTACAAGCTAATCAGCTTTGGATTCCATGCATCGATTATTATCACTGACACCCTTTAAGGCAACACATTTTTTGCATCACTTTGTGTCATATTCTCCCCTGTTCAAATTTTAAAATAACTCTGGCACAACAAAGGGAAAAAAATAAATAAAAACAGCTCAGTAGCTCATTTTCCCACCTTATTCTTTATAGATTCATCTGTACTTGATTCAGTCCTCCATGCTTTTGTCACAGCAACTGGATTACCAGTAGCTGTCCTCCATTTTTTAATTGTGAAAAAATAAACCTCAATGTGGCATATTTAATGCTTTAATGGTTCACATTATGGCAGCATGCTTGCAGCAGCCCAAGCAGAGAACCCCAGACCTCCCTCTCCCCAGCCACCTCATCCATCTTGTCCAGGGGAACACCAAGGCGTTCCCAGGCCAGCTGAGAGATATAATCTCTCCAGCGTGTCCTAGGTCTGCTCTGGGTCCTCCTCCCGGTGGGACATGCCCAGAACACCTCATCCAGGAGGCATCCTTGTCAGATGCCCGAACCACCTCAACTGGCTCCTTTCGATGTGGAGGAGCAGCGGCTCTACTCTGAGCCCCTCCTGGATGGCTGAACTTCTCACCCTATCTCTGAGGGAGAGGCCATCCACCCTTCAGAGGAAGTCCATTTCCGCCGCTTGTATCCGCTATCTCGTTCTTTCAGTCACTACCCACAGCTCATGACCATAGGTGAGGGTAGGGACGTAGATGGACTGGTAAATTGAGAGTTTCACTTTTACACTCAGCTCTCTCTTCATCACAACAGCACCAATCCGTCTGTCGATCTCCCGCTCCCTTCTCCCGTCACTTGTGAACAAGACCCCGAGTGGGCACTCCAGCCTTTTCCGGCTGAGGACCATGGCCTCAGATTTGGAGGTGCTGATTCTCATTCCCACCGCTTCACACTCGGCTGCGAACTGTTCCAAGGCGAGCTGGAGACCATCACCCAATGAAGCCAACAGAACCACATAATCCGTGATGAGATTCTGAGACCACCCAAGTGAAAGCCTTCCGCCACTTGGCTACGCTTAGAAATTCTGTCCATAAAAATTATGAACAGAATCGGTGACAAAGGGCAGCCCTGGCGGAGCCCATCACCCACCGGGAACGAGTCTGACTTATTGCCGGCAACCAAGCTCTTGCAACGGTTGTAAAAAGACTGAATGGCCCGTAGCAATGAGCCAGACACCCAAATACCCCCGGAGCACCCCCCACAGGACCCCCCGAGGGACACGGTCGAATGCCTTCTCCAAGTCCAGAAAAAGACATGTAGACTAGTTGGGCAAACTCCCATGCACCTTCAAGTATCCTTGAGAGGATAAAGAGCTGGTCCAGTGTTCCATGACCAGGAGGAAAACCGCATTGTTCCTCCTGTATCCGAAGTTCAACTAATGGACGGACTCTCCTTTCCAGCACCCTGGCATAGACTAAACATATGGCCTTAGGTCTGATGATACGATTACAAAATCGATCATCGACCTGCGGCCTACAGCGTCCTGGTGCCATGTGCGCTTATGGACACTCTTAGCACTCTTAGGGGCAGGGATAGCTCAGTAGGTAAAGTGTTGGCCCCGTGATCGGAAGGTCAGGGGTTCGATTCCCCTGAACGGCTACCCTGAGGTACCCCTGAGCAAGGTACTGTCCCTACACGCTGCTCCCCGGGCGCCCAAATGGCAGCCCACTGCTTCACTGAGTGAATGGGTTAAATGCAGAGAGGAATTTCCCCACGGGGATCAATAAAGTATACATTATTATTATTATTATTATTATTATGTTCGAAGATGGTATTCGTTATGGCCAAACTGTTGTTTGCACAGAAGTCCAATAACAAAACACCCCTTGGGTTTGGATCCGGGAGGCCGTTCCTCCCAGTCACGCCCTTCCAGGTCTCGCTGTCGTTGCCCACGTGAGCTTTGAGGTCTCGCAGTAGGACAGAGTCCCCAGGCAGAGCACCCTCCAGTAACCCACCCTGGGACTCCAAGAAGGCTGGGTACTCTGAACCGCCACTCTGCGCATAAGCGCAGACGACGGTCAGGACCCGTTCCCCGACCCGGAGTTGCAGGGAACAAACCCTCTCATCCACTAGGAGAAACCCCAACATACAGGGAGCAAGCGAGGGGATACCAGAATACCCACCCCAGCCCGCCGCCTCTCACCTGGGGAAACTCCAGACTGAGACAGAGTCCAGCTCCTCTCCAGGAGACTGGTTCCAGAGCCGAAGCCGTGCGTTGAGGTGAGCCCGACTATATCTAGCCGGTACCTCTCAACCTCACGCAGTAACTCAGGCTCCTTCCCCACCAGAGAGGTGACATTCCATGTCCCAATTGCCAATCTTGGTACCCTGGGCCTGGCTTCAGGGCGGGGCCCTGGTAACCCTATCCCGCGCAGGGTGAACTGTTTCCTCGATGGTCTTCTCATAAGGGTTTTCTGAATCGCTCTTCGTCTGGTCCCTCACCAGGACCAATTTGCCATGGGAGACCCTACCAGGGGGCAAAAGCCCCCAGACAACATAGCCCCTGGGATCCACCACGATAAGGTAGCGATTCGTGAAGGGGAATGCATTATTAATGTGCTTTCAGGAAGAAAAACACTGAACACCATGAAGGAAAACTTTAAACTTCAAACAGCCTTTTACAGACGGACATCTGGATGATCCACAGAATCAGTGTTGAACTCGCTGGACTAAAGAAAACACTGCACACTACATTAAAGCCTCATTCCAACTGAAGTACAGTGGAGGAAGCATCATGAGCTGGTGGTCCTATCACTATAAATACACAGACAGGTGATTAGGAGAGTGGAGACAGCAGGGAGACATAGCTGGGACATACAGACAGAACGAGACAGGGGAAGAAAACTGAACGCAAAGCACATGAGACAAGGACTATCAAAATAAGACAGGAAACACTCGCTGGAAGAGAACACACACACAACAGACAGACAGGACAGGGCTAAGAGAGACAGAGAGATGGAGCAGTGGTTATACAGGGAGAGACATGATGGGCCGGGGAGACAATGGGGAACCTGAAGACAGATACAGAGATCAAGGCTATGATGGACTGTCTTAGTAAAGGAAATACTAAAACAAAGAAAGGCCTGAGGTACAAGACGGGAAAGCAATAGGAAACTAAACAGGTAATCTGAATTACGCAAGAGGCAAATAATAACAGAAAATTTACAAGCACAAAGAAACTAAATTATACCAAGAAAGACTAGCAAACATAAATCACTCCTCAAGATCACAACAATGAAAAAAGTCCACAAACACAAAATGCCGGGTCATGATCTGCTGGAGGTTTTTCTTCCCGCTGGCTCCAAAGTGCTTCCTCACAGGGGGACGTATAATTATTGGGCTTTCCTGTGTTTTCTTTGTATTATTGTAGGCTTGCTACCTTACAGTATAAAGCACCTTGAGCAGCCTGCTGTCGTGATTTGCTGCTATATAACTAAACTTGAATGTTTCCAGCTTGTCTGACTCTACATGACAGCACGAGAGATGTTTTTGTACCTCAAGCTGTTCGTGGTGTATCACCGAGCTCCCACAGCACAATTACACATTTGATTCATTTCTTTGTTTACCATGTTCCAGACACTTTAGAGTCGACACAGGTTTGATTTCCATCCTGCTGGCCTGCTTCTGTGTTCTCGCTGCTCTGAATCATGCCATTGTCATGTCTCACCAGCTCTCTCTCTCTGTGCTCCCGTCTCACTTGTTTCCTGTCAGACTAACAGTTATGACATTTACCAAAGCCTCTGCGTGTCTGGAATCCCTCACTTTCTCAACAGGAGTTCAATCAAAGTTCAGATGAGTGGAAAGCAAAAATGTTACATCCCATGTGGTTCGTCATCTTTTCCCATTCCACGCTCTTTATATTCTAGCACTTCCTGTGGATAAATGCAGATATCTTAGCTGCTCCTAGTGCTGTAAAGCACCGATGTGTAATTGAGGTCTAGTTTGATAGTTATATGTCAATATAGTGAGAGGTACAGGATGTTCAGTAGGTTAGGTTTGTGATTACAATCCTGTGTTTGCACACTAGTGTTGCATAACATCTCAGCATGCTGGCTCTTGCGTACCAGCCCTGTATCCTTTACTGCAGAGCAGAGTAATGGAAAGATTCACATTTTTGCAGGGGCCTGGGATTCATCACCAAACTGACTCACTCTTCAGCAGCTGCTTGGAGTATTTTAGTTCTTATTTCAGTTTCCCCAAAAGTATTTTTTGAGACAGGAAGTAGAAAAGCAAATCAGTCAGCAACTAATTGTTGTGAGGAGTTACAGCTGTAGAGGCTGAGTAAAGGTTTGTTGATTGTTATAGTTCACTAAAGCTGCACTACAAACTAAAACCTGATGTGGGGGAAAAAAACATTTAGTTAACTAAAAGAAAAAATAAAACTAACAAATTATTTTGTGATCTTGGAAAACTAAACTAAAAATATCGCCTTAGTCTTAGTATTTGTTAGTTTGGTTAAAAAAAACTTATTGCCTTATGAGGTATTGATGAACATGTTTATAGAGACTGACCCTGGATGTCTAAAAGATTGTTAGAAAAAAAAACCAAAACCCCAGCAAAATGGTAAATGGACTGATTCTTACATAGTGCTTTTCTACTCTCCCGGAGAACTCAAAGCACATTATACAACATCCCACATTCACACAAGCACTGTTTTCTATGGTCTTTAAGTGCTTTCTAACTAACTTTCATACTTCAATGGATGCATCGGAGAACAACGGGGTTAGTATCTTGCCCTAGGATATTTGGCATATAGACTGGGGGAGCCAGGGATCAAACCACCAACCTTCCGATCAGCAGATGACCTGCTCTACCTCCTGAGCTACAGCCACCCTGATGGGGGGATGACGGGGGACACACTGTTCTGAGTGCCCTGACGGCCAAAGAATATTGTAGCTTAGAAAATGTGATTCGAGAACTCTTCGGAGAGTTGTATTCCAGGATATTCTGTCATTTTTGATGCTAGTTTTTTGTGTGTTTGTGTGTTTGTTTGTTTTTTAAATAGGCTTTTATCAGCATTATCTGGATTTTATTTTGTATATTTTTCAAACACTTCTTAAAATCCTCCTCTGGTGGTGCTGACTTCATGTTCGTTTAGGCTGTTTGTACGATGCTTATTATGCAATAGATGTTTGAACACATGCTCAGTTCAGTTTGGTTTTTCTACAACTCAATTTTGAAACCAAAGTGTCTGTATAGAATACCTATTGTCACTATCTGAATCATTACCTTTTAGCAGTTTAGCACACACATTAACTTTTCTGGACAGTCACAGTCTGACTGGAAACAAGGTCTAACGGTTTCTGAGCGCAAAGTAAATGTATCGGGATTTACTTTAGTGCTTTTTTTACTCTGAGTACTCAAAGTGGTTTTACTAAAAGCCACATTCACGCAGCACTTTATACAATGCCTTAAGCACTTTCTAACAATAATGCGAAGCAATGGATGGGTCCGGGGCAGTTCAGTATGTTGGCCGAGCAAAATGCAGACTACAGGAACCACTGACCTTCTGCTTGGTATACGCCCTGAGCCACAGGGAAGAGTACATTGGATTCACAGCGTGTGAGTCATCTTGTACCTTGGATCCAAGGTAGTGAAGCACCTTTATCCAAACCCAATATTTAAAAATGATTTCCAGAGAACTGACTCAAGGTATTTCCCTCTGTCTACTGCATGTGACAGAGGACAACTTTAGACATTGTCAATGCCCGATACTCCCAAAAACAGCTGAACAGCGTCACTGTCAGCTCACAGTATGCTGTTCAGTACGTCTTTGTTGAGGGCATATTAAACTTAAATGATTGAATGATCAGATTCTGTTAATAGCAGGCTGCTTAAGTATTTTGTACTGAGGTCAGCTGGGATCAGCTTGGATTGAAGAAAAATTTGGTCAATCTGATTAAAAAAAAAGACGTATATTTGTGCGACGTTTCACATTACAATTTTATTAAAAACTCAATCCATCAAGAGTGCCACACGTGAAACCCATATATTGCTCTTAATTTGTGCTACAACTTGTAAGCTGCAATTTGTATTTGCTTTGTTTGATGATCTGAAACATTGGAGTGGGACAAATATGCACAAAAATAAGAAATAAGGAAGGGGGCAAATACTTTTGACAGCACTATATGTGTCACTGGACGCTTGTCTATATTGCTGATGAAAGCTGTGCTATCCTGAACATCATAAATGTAAAAAAAAACCCCAAAACAAACAAGCACTTTTATTCATTTACGCTCTCAGCTTAGAGGGCACTGTGTATTCCATGTACGAAATTTATTAGACCATCTGTCATTAAGAAAATAAAAGCCCAAATATTCTTGAAAATGTTCAAGTTTTGATGCTACTGTATAATAATACCAGCTATGAGCTGAAACAGATTTTCACAATTTTTGCAACAATGCCAGAACAGAGATACAAATTTAAATGATCTGTCTGCAGATATCTACACTCAGGACCCTCATTAAGTCTAGAAACACAATATGAAAGGAGTAGAAAATGTCTTAGCAGCAGTAAAATCATCTCTCCACATCTCTGACTTTCATCAGCCTGGCTATCAGTTACTGCAGCGTCAACCGAATACATGATTAGCAGTGGCCCCCTCAAACTTAATGAGCACGTTTGGACGACATATTTGACTTTCTAAAGCCATCTCCTCCACTCAGAAAGTGGACTTGGATGCAGAATCTCTGACATGGCACAATCAGGAGGTTCTTATTGGAAAAGTATATCGTCTTGATTGGGCTCAAGTTTCGCCAATGAGGCACCAGGCAGGGCCAGAGCTCCCAGGGGAATTAGGAAAGTGGGAAGGAAATACAATAAAGTGTCAACGCCAATTAAACTACAAATGCATTAAGTCCAGCTTGCTGCTTGCTTATTTGCAGCAGACGGATCTTAGGAAAGTTGCTGCCAATCATTTTGCATAATGTAAAAAGGAGTTTGTGTCTGGAGCTGTATGCTAGACATAAATGCTGGTGCTGTCACTGGCCATTATGGCGATTAATTCACCTCTTAGTGGAGGGTCCAAGACATGGAAAAAACAAATGTTTTAATGGCCTGCAGCAGTGGCATGATTCACCGATGTGCTTCGTTACTACCAGAAACTATTAGACATCACAACAACGTTTTAAAGATTTAACACGTGAGTAACTGTACATCTTGTAAGTGGCAGGCAGGAAAGTAAATAGGTCCTCACATTAGTCTAAAATGACAACTAATCAATGAGGGACCTGTGTGCATGCTGGCTCTGAGTGAAAAGGTGATTGTCTGCTGTTGACTTTGTTTGAACATTAATATGAAAGCTGAGGTGGACAAAGAACAAAGAACACCACAGCAACAAAACAATGAGCTGAAAGATGCTTTAAAGAAAAAACAAAATAAAAACTAGCTGAAGTGAAAAAAAACTGATTTGATTTATTAAACCGGATGAATTGGTAATATAAAGTTGTTTATAACAGCTTTAACCCAGTTAAAAATTATTTTGTTTTTGGACTGAATATTGTTACTCAGCCACGTTTTCCTGGTCAGGTCCTGTGTTGCCTGAGCATTGCATATGTTTAGCCTTGATAGTTCAGTCTATGTTACAGCTGCCTACAGGAGAAGAATCAATTTCCTTTTATTGAGCTCACAAATTCATCGTATTTATGCCTGTGACTTGACAGGAGGAGGAAATATCGGCCCTTTTATTGCCACATCATTATATTATTATTTGCTGGAACTGGATGGCCAGTCGATTCTCATTTATTCAAAGAATGAGTTAAAACCTCCAATCACATTAGTTTCTTATTTCCTGGATGGCTTGCTCTACAACCAATGGTTCCTTTGGATTGAACCATTTCTCAGCCCACAACACAACAAATACTTGATGACTGCAATGCTTTGTGTTCCCCCAGAAATATAACAGTAGTGAGACTTAAATGCTCATTAAATGTATCAATAGAAAAAGAAATGGTATATTTTTGTGGTACACACCATTGAAGAGTTTCTGGTTTGTTTTTTAACTTTATTTGTAAAGCTACATTTTCTCCCTATCCACTTTAGATGTGATTACAAGTGCATTTTTATTGGTTTTCCACTCACAAAATGCATTTAATAGCAATATATATTTTAAAAGTAGTATGTTATGCTTGTAAATGTATGCAGCAGAGTCAGATTTGAATATGAATTTACTTAAGAATATTGAGGCGCTCAATATGAAAACATTTCTGTAACCATCAAATCATTTAAGGGTACACAGTGTCTTAGATACATTTAAGGCAACCCTAAAAGGATGATAGGATTGGGACATTATTAGTCTGCATCAGGAAAAGGCAGATGATTACTTTTAAAGTACACATGTCCACTACTAATGAAAAAACCTGAGTCTTAATATACTCTAAGACCGTATTCTTTCCAATTTGTGGATTATTGTCATTTAATTGTCAGTCAGAAGGTGTTGGTGAGATGCACTGCCAAATCTGTGGGAGGACTAGAGCTGTGAAAAAAATCCAGTTATTGATGGTCTGAGGCATGCAACCTGAGGCTTGAAAGTTGTCTGCAGTACAAACCCATCCACCACCCCATCACTCAAAATCTCAGTCTGTCTTATTGCAAGGAGACATTTACTCCTAGTACCATTGCCCATTTAGACCTGGTAGAAGTTGGAAACTGTGTGGCTTCACATTTTACCACAGTACTTAAAGAACTGTTGTAACCCAGCTATAGTGACACAAAGACGGACACATTTTGCGAAGGGGTTGGGCACATTTCTAATGCTTACTATGCTGAAGTTTAAAAGCTTTTTATAAGTGCTGAGAGCTAATGCCCACGCTGGAGTCAGACGAGCATCTGTGTGACAAGGGGTTAATGTGTGAAAGACACATTTGAGGAAATTGCCCTCTTATCACAGTCATTGCCCGTGAGTATCATAGGCTGAGAGGATAATGCCTGGAAGCATTAGGCAGTGTTCTACAGTGATAGGCTGTCAGGGTGAGAATAGGCTAGAAGCTCCTCTGAAATCAGCCCAATAACCAATGCATGCAAGAACCCTTCTTGTGTTTCATTAGTTCATTATGAAGAAACTCTGGTTAGCATCTCAGCTACTCTGGATGTGGACTCTAATATGAAAGTGACTTCAGTGAGTGAATTGTCATTACATAAAGACACTAAGCAAAACCTGTGAGACCTGTAAATAAAGGGTTAAGAGACTATAGTGCTTAAGTTGCTGCTGTAACTGAATGTTTCCCATTTATTGATATAGCATTTTATTAATTATGTATAACAAGTCACTGCTGAACAGCCATTTCTAACAGCATGCAGTCAGTCAGGTCCTCTTGGCAGTAATCATAGGCGAGTTTAGA
>VUQG01006444.1:4735-15552 GCA_015106755.1 Etia nguti | reverse complement strand
AATCATCCAGGTAAGTAAATCTCCAAAAGTTGATTCTGTTCATCTGGACGTAGCGTTTTCAGTGGGAGAAACGTTTCGTCCAGATGAACAGAATCAACTTTTGGGGATTTAAGCCGAATGATTGAAAATAAGTATTCTATGCTGTACATATACATATTGTATACTGTAAAGTGTAAGTGTGGGAACAGAAAAGTCACTGTAGTAAATGGAGTTTATTCACCCGGTGACTAAAAGAAAAAGACAGATTTAGAGACATGCAGTGTTGCATGCTCTTTGTTGTTATTTCCCTGCCAAGACAAATCTGAGCTTCAAAACAGCAAATGCTGACACCGATACACTCCGCATACATTCACCTTATTGAACAGCGAGTATCACTGTTGCGTGATTATTGGAAAATCTTGTGAAAAATAAAACTTTCACAAGATTTCAAAAGAAGAAATTCTTGAGTGACTGTATGAATACACACCCGAATGCTCCAGACATGTAAACTGCCAAGACTCCTCTTTTTATAGAGGCTGCCACACTTGCTGATGACTAGTGGAATTTGATTAGCAGCACCTGGCTTCTACTTACTGCTGTAGAAACGACCCACCCATTTTTCCTATGGAAGCAGCGAGTGTGTACTACAATCCTGTGGAAAACCTTCTGTTTCACATGAGTTTCGATCCTGAAACTGTCTGTCAGAATCAGTCAGCCAACAAAATACAAACAACAAAACTCATAATAAATGATGTTACAAAAGGATTCATTCAGTCATCTAAGTCATTGAATTCAGGTGTTCCAAGCATTTCCATGGCCATAGGTGTATAAAATCAACCACCCAGACATGCAGACTACTGCTGCAAACATTTCTGAAGGAATAGTTCGCCCTCGGGAATTCAGTGAATTCCAGCATAGTCGCATGATAGGACGCCAAGTGTGCAACAAGTCCAGTCATGCAGTTTCTTCACTGCTAAATATTCCACAGTCAATTCTTAGTAGTATTATAACAAACTGGAAGTCAAAGTTTACTTTGACTTGCTGAAAGACAGCAAGTCAGCCACAAAGTGGTAGGCCGCATAAATTGACAGAGCAGAGTCAGTGGATGCTGAGCTGTGTAGTGTGCAAAGAGTCAGACCTCCAAACTTTATGTGGCCTTCAAATTAGCTCAAGAACAGGCACAGAGATCTTCGTGAAATGCGTTTCCATGGCTGAACAGCTGCTTCCAAGCCTTACATCAGCGAGTGGAATGCAAAGCATCGGATGCAGTGGTGTAAAGCACACTGCCACTGGATTCTAGAGCAGTGGAATGAAGAATCAAGCTCTCTGTCGGCAATCTGATGGATGTGTCTAAGTTTGGCAATTACTGGGAGAACATTACTTGTCTGGCTGCATTGTGCCAAGTGTAAAGTTTGGTGGAGGGGGGACTATGGTGTGGGGGTGTTTTTCAGAAGTTGAGCACAACCTGTTAGTTCCAGTAAAAGCTGTTATAGCAAAGGATGGGCCGACATCCTATTAAACTCTGTGGATTAAGAATAGGATGTAACTCAAGTTCATGTGCGTGTAGGCAGAGGAGTGAATACTTTGTCAATACAGTGTATTTTGTTACGATATTGGAAGCTGAAGGTCAAACATTTTGTGAAACTGATTTAACTGAGCAAATATTATAAGAACTATATCTGGTTCATCTCTGTGTGTCAAATGCAGAGAAATGTCTGAGATATGATCATAGCTTGGCTCAAAGACTGCATCCGAAAAAGCTGCTGGCCTAGAAATCAAATCAAAAAGTTGTCTCTCAACCGCACTGAAAAAGGTTCTTTACATATTGTATTTCATTTCTAAACATGAGAGAGGAATGTTCTGCTTTCATATTCAGGTTGGGGGGTTTAAACACAGAATATAATCTCAATAATACTCTGGACCAAACGATTAACACATCATTCACAAGAGCAAAGCTAGCAGCTTTTTAAGTTTACTCTTTTTTTTTTTTTTGGCATTTTACTGTAGTGAATATAGGAAAAATGATGTCCTCACATCTTCTAGTCTTGCTGAATCAGGCCAACATCTATGTTTTTTTAAATAAAAGGTAAAGGGGAAGGAGAAACTGATGGATGGAAAAGTAAATATATAATATACATACAAATAAAATATTGTGTGGATGATATTTTGATATTTATAGCAAACCCACAGACATCTGTTCTTGCCCTATTGGAGATGATCTTTTTGGAGTTATGTGGCATAAAAGTGAGCTGATGCTTGTTTGGCTTAGTGAGACATTTAAATTAAATATGGATAAAATTACATATTTTGGGAATTGAGATTACAAAGAAATATAAGTATGAAGCAAATGTGCAGCTATGTAGGACAAGACTGAGGCCTAAGTTCAGACCAGAGTTCTGGAGAAGAATCTTTATTGTGTTAAAATGTGAATGTAGTGAAAATGATCTGTCTCGCTCAACAGCTGTATCTTTTTGGAAATTTACCTGTATATATATCTTACTGACACATTTTATGTTATTAATTTATTTATTTTAAAAAAGACCCCATAATTCTTTAATGAATTTGGAATTATAAATATCATAGAATTAAAAAGAACAACTTTGCAAACATAATACAAGTGAAGGGTAAATCTGTTAATATTAAGCAGCAAATATTTGTGTAGGTAAAATATACATGTTTCCCATTCGAATTAATTATTTTTTTATTATAATTTTTTTAATACTTTTAAATTATACTACAATCTGGTTATCAATAGTACTTTTTAAATCTGAGGCAAGCAATCAAAGTGTTCAAGTTCAGCATTCTGTCTTTCATACTACCAATATCAGCCAATCTATCTTTTAAACCCTCAATGGTGGATGGATGCGTTAGGGCTCTGCAGTGTTGGTGATGTATGCATCCAGGGTGCATTTGCATAATTTCAGTAGCTTCAGTAAAAACACAGGTTGCCTAGGACAGATTTCTTCAGATATCTGCAGGTCAGACACTGTGTACAGACTTATTTCTTATCTCTTTTTGTCTTAAGAATAGGTTAGTCCTGTGTTTGAGACACTGCAGTGGAGAAATATATGTAATACAGTTTCTTTATTAAACAAAACAGGAAATGAGAAAGCTAAACATGATTGGACAGGAATGGAAATAGTGACTGACCTGGAATAAAGGGGTTGAATTGGGTTGATACTTGTTTGGTTAATGTTAGTAACTCTTTAATAGAGTTAAAAAGTTTGCACAGGCTGCATTACAACTAGGGGAAGTTGACCAGAATTTTTCCAGACATATCAAGGCAGATCTGCTCCACTGTTATGCCACTTGCTCCAAACTTCAGGACACTTTCACGGGTTTTTAAAATTCAAATACAACCAGACCCTCTACTGATCATTTTGGGCGTCTCAGAAAACAACATTTGCAGAATAAATAAACGTCACCTCCCATCCTTTAGCCAGCTGTATGAAAAAAAAGAAAGTATTCTTCTTTGCTGGAAGTAAAAGGATGTGTCAGTCATTAGAGCCTGGATAACAACAGCGATTGACACCCTCGACCTAGAGACGACACTGAGATGTCCTCAGTGACAGAGTGGAGGATTTTAAACAGACCTGGTTTTGCTTTAATAAAATAGAAGGATCAGAACAAGCCACTGGCCAGAGGATTTGGTCATTTGTGTGTGTGTGTGTGTGTGTGTGTGTGTGTGTGTGTGTGTGCGTGTGTGGGGCAGGGGGAACTGTTAGCTGACTGTCCGGTAAAAACCAAAGCATTATTTTCTAAAGGTTATGACTTGTATTGTAAACTTCTCATTAAAGATATTCAGAAAGAAATTATATTTGTACTTTTATACTTTTTAAAAGTGACTTTTATTATTCATTGACAAAATTTAGTTTTTCATGAAGACCAGAGATCCTATTTTCTCCATATTGTACTTTTGTTTAGCTGACAATATAGCCAATGTTGCTCATTTTTCTATAAGTGGCTTCTTACCTCAGCACCTTGGCTGTTGTACCTCCTCTCAGAGGAGACTGGCATTGTTGGACACTACACATTTCCTCTCTTTTTATCATGACTCCCATCCGGTCTCACACTCCACAGGCCCCTGAGTAAATGTCTCCAGGGAATGCATTGTGCCAGCAGGCAACTATTTTTCCCCTGAGCTACCACTACATATGTATGTCATGTGTTACACCACCTCGAATGTGATGAATTTCAGCTTTGATGAAAAAAATCATCAGTGGTGAAACGAGCCTCGCGTGCTGCTCACATTTCAAAGGACTACAGCGAATAGTTTTTTCAACCCTGTGCATTGTTAACGTGCTGCTATAAATGAGTCTTGTGGGAAATGTGTGTGTTGGCCAAACCATATCATATCAAACCACTTGCTGTTGTTCCAATTAAGTCTGTGTGAAAATGACTGTCTTATTCAGAGGCCGAAAGGTGTCAGGAGTCCATCGATGCTCTGTATATTTGGTTAGGATGGATCAATATATAATTAAATATTTAAGGCGTATCAGATAGACAGTTGTCTGATATGATGAAGGTTGCTGCTTGACTGCAGCTACACGGGACAACAAATATTGCAATTATTTAATTATTTTCACATTTAGTATTTTAATTAACTTTGTAATTAAAGGAGAGTGTGTAATGATTTGTATGTGCTCATCATTTCTTGAGGTAAACACACAAACAGGTTAAAAATGTCTTTGCAACTATAAAATTCAGCACTGTCCTTCAAACACTCCCGTAATGTTTGCTCTTAGTTTTTTTCTGTGCCCACTCATATCAGCTAGCATGCACTTTTGAACCCTGTTGGAGATGCTGAGTGCTGGTCTCTGCTGACTGCTCACTGTGACTGAAACCAGAGATCCATAATAATGGCATCATTGATCATTGGACATCTTTTCTCCGTCATTGCCTTCAAAGCTTCCACTGCCATGAGAAATATTTCTGAAGCACAAAGCAATCTCCTCAGTGAGAGGATTAATCTGCCCTCTCAGGCCTGATGTGCTTTTAGTCCCAGAGTTTCGGTCTTTCTGTGACCTTGTTCACTTAGAGGTTTTTGTTTTCTGAATGTGATACAGCGCCTACTTCACCCATATGAAATATAAGAATGTGTATTCCTATAATAAACACATCAAATAGTTACATTTTGGCTTTACAACATATTTGGAGGTTAAAATGAAAGTTAGTGGTGCCAGATGTCTTTATTTTAAACAGAATTACTTTGAATGATCATTACAATAAACACTGAAATGCCAAGTAATAACAAAATCACTTTTTTTCTCTTTTTTCTTTTCTTTTTTTTTTAGAATAATTAGTGAATTAGTTGTGCTAGAAACTCTGTAGTTTTAAATATTGTATCAAAATATGCCATAATGCAATAATGCCATGCAGATACAATAAATCAGAAAGTAATGTCATCCCTATGGTAATATTCATGGTGATATTATCTTCCCCATCCAAAATTAGGACATTACATACATTTCCAGTTTATAAATGATCACTTTCTTAGCAGTCTTTAAAACATATTATCTTATCTTTTCTCTCATTCTTACATATTTTTGTACCTCTAAGAGTGAAATTATTGCACATTCACATTTTTTTCCCATCTCCAAGTACAGCCACTGTACCTTTAGCTAGCACAACTAACATAATAACAATTAACCTGTTTGGCGATATTTGTTGAGCTAGTTGGCTTGATGTGATAGCAAAGCACAAATTACCACAACTTTATTGATATCTATGTGCATAAACGCACACTTTTTTAATCAGACAGTGATCTGTACATGTTCTACAGCTGTAGTTGTGTGCAATATTGTACAATTTTACAGATTCACTAACAAAAATGCAAAAGATCTCAAGTTCGAGACTGGGAGCACATACACATCCCAGAATTGCTCGTATCAGGAAGGACATCTGATATAAAAATCTGCTAAATCAAATGCAAATCCATCCACTGTGGATACCTTTAGAATAAGAGAGAAGTCGACAGAAGCTTTATGCAAGGGAGCAAAGAATGTATCCAAAGTAACATCTTCTGTTTTAGCCATCTAGATCACGAAAAATGAAACAGCAATACGAACAGCACCACCTCACTTGTATTAAGAAAACATACAAACTACAAACTTGTACAGAAATGACATTTATTTAAAGTAACCATCATCCTCTACACTGACACATCACAAAAACTAACACGTTTGACGCTTGCATTTTTCTTGCGAGGCACCTCAAACAACTGGCAGCTTCATTTAAAGATAACCATAAAACACACGTCTCAATGTAAACTATGATGTAGAGAGTATTGTGACTGTATGGTATGTTCTTACATACCATACAGCCACCATACACTCCATATCATTGGTATTTGCATATTAAACTTGTTTGAGACACTTTGGAAAGCATGAGGTTGAATGTCTCCAGATTACCTCTAATTTGGTTGAAAGCTATAGTAACAAATGTCTGCCATATTGCGATTGGTGATCATTATTTCCATTTATTTATGTATTTTTACCTTTAAGGTCTTAGCTACATTTCCTATTTCCTTTTGCAATTCACTAGCAAATTCCCATCTTAAACAGGTTAACAGGTAGGCTTATATCATACACACTCATACATTCAAAATGTTTATTGAAAGAGCTACACAGCTATTGTAGGGCAAGTAGTATTCTTCCCAACAGGTTCAGCTGTAGTTTAGCAGTTTACCTTAGACTGACCCTGTGCTCATTCTGACACAGCAACTGAACCAAGTTCAGCATCAAGCTGTGCTTTAAAGTTGGGATTGTTTTTGATCAAATTATAAGTGGCAGAACAGCAGCCTCATCAGTTTCACATGCATTTCATGGTTTTGGTATTCATAGGGCACGCAAGGCTAACCGCAGATATGCAAAACACATATTATTCTATACTTATCGACATTAAATACAGTCATTACGACAAGTAGCCTAAGCTTTGTCTAAAAGTTAAAAAATGTTTTAAAAGGTCTTCATATCCATATCTACAGACGTAACTTTGTCACTGACTCGTTCAGTCTGCAGTGAAGTCCGTTTGACTGTACTGTGCTTTTAAATCTACTGTAGTTCCGCCCTATTTCACAAGAGCCAATCAGCAGCTCTGAAACACAACCCCGTTAAAATTCTAGACTAATCGCAACTGTTTTTTCAATACCAGAGAGCTCCTCACTTTGTAGCAGACTGGCTGGCATTTCTTGCCTCCAGTCTAACAACTGCGCTCCTCGTATCATGTATACCCACAGAAAATACTCGTAAACGGGCTCCAGGAGACGCCAAGACTGTCTGGACACCGACACCAGATTCGGTGGAGGTTTTGTGACCGACTAACCCGAGCCTCTTGCGCCGTGTCCGCAGCACTAGGTAGGTGTTTTTGGTGGTGTTACGGTGTTGTAATGTCCCTCTGCCTCTTCTCTCCTTCCCATTAGCTCGTGAGCTGCGGCAGTTAAAGTCATATTTGTATTGATTGATTTATTTCGGTGGTGTGGGTTTGAATAGGCGTAAACGCTTTGTCGCCGTCAAAAATGTTACCACTCGCCTTCTTAAACTGGGGTTACATAATTGCTGGTGTACGGCTTCTTAGCTATCAAGGCTGGAAAAATGACCGCGACTGATACGAGCACGGGCAGATTAAGCCCTTGTCAAATAAATACGTGTAGCCAAGCTTATGTGCTGACAGATAACTCCGTCGCGTGCCGCCCTCGAAGGAAAGTCACGCCGAACTGTATTAAAAACGAGCCTTCGTGATTATTGCAGTCAGGTTACACATGTCGAAGACATAACATGAATTTTAAGAGACAGTCCTTACACCCACCAGGCTGGGTCAGCAGGCAGCACAGCTCTAAGCACGGACTCGATGTTACAGAATGTTTCCCTTCTATGCTCATTAAAGTTCACAGTTGATACACATTAGTGGTTCAGATAAGCTCACCGGATTACCCAGAAGAACCCAACATTAAAGGAACCGTACAGTGACTTGAACCGTGTCCCTTTGCCAGGTGAAGAGTCGTTTAATTGCAGGGTTTTAATAGAGCTTGGTTTTTGAGGCTATGTGTAACATTAATGGATAATTAATGAGGTTACGTGTGCAAGTGTTTCGACCTGAGAGTGCAGCCAATGTTGGAAAAAGATGTTCCACCCCGAGTTAATAGGGTCAGGCTAATTAGCCGGAGAAGTGTATTAAGATGTGGTTTTAATGGCTAACATGTTGTTGTTGTTAAGAAAACAGTTATTTTCTTTATCCTGCTGTGGACCAGAGGCACGTCCATTAAGTGCACAGACTGGGTAATCGGACTTTACTTTTCCATTATTTTCAGACAGTAGTGTTGCTGTTTTCCACTGCTGTGTCCCATATTAGTGTCGAGAAGTTTATATTCATCTGCACTGCTTACTGCCAATGTAAGCCTAGCAATAATATAGGAAATACCAGGCCAGCGCTTCAGTGAAATATCCCCTGGATCTAAAGTTCATAGATACCCATGTAAGCCTTCAGGCTACAAGTGTAAATGTTAATAATAATACTTTGTAGCAGTCCTAGAAGGCTGAAAGGGGAAGAAAAATAGGGGAGGGGGGGCATAGTATTTCATTGTGCTACTAGCCAGGAACACATCTGCTGTGTGCAGGTGGTCTGGGAAGAGCAGCTAAAGACTAAAGTCCAGTTGAAGAGTATTTTATCAGTGCTGGCCGCACTCAGTGAGTTGGCCTCCACAGCTGCAGAGCTGGATCAGTCGGACTCCAGCTCAATTATACTCTCATTTCCGTGTCTGAAAAGGACACCCACCTCTGCATCACAATTATTACATTCAGTCAAGCAGCTGTGTTGCTGCTGAGCTTAGTCAGGATTTCAACTGCAGAGCACGGTCCATAATTCCTCACGGTCTATAGTGCTCACTGTCAAAAACGTAATCATGTGTTGGGCCCAAATTTATCCGAGGTGTTGTAATGGTAACACCAGTAGTGAGACCTGTCACTAGATCTCCTTCGCCAATCCTCTTCACTGTGAAACGAGTGATGCAGCACAGTTTGTGATGGACTCTGGTCGTGGACAGACTAACACCGTTGTAGCTGTCAGCACCTTTAAAAGTTGTGAACTCTTCCTCGCTTTTCTTAACCTTGAGTCATTTGTGTTTTAAATAAGTATCAATGAAATCACATTGGTGGAAAACAGATAACGTATCTGTTGAAGAGAAGTCTCCAGCTCTGAAGCAGCAAGTTTGGTGACCACCCACGCACTGCTCAGGTTTCCTTAGTGACATGGAAAAACAATGGGCCTTTTCACTTTGGGTTTTATAGTTCAAATGTAGTGCAAGTGTGCACAGGCTTCCCAGAGTTTGGGATGTCTCATTTTAATTTGCATACAAATGACAAATGTGTTCATCTAATAATGAATAGAAAATTAGCAGTTTTGTGTGACTCAAAGCTAAAAACCCTGGGCATTAGTTTTAAAATAAAGCCTGAAAAATTATCTTAGTGATGCCTGAATTATTATTTAGCTGGAAATATACATTGTAACTGGAAAACAACTCTTAATGCAACATCTGTAACCATCCACGGCATTCAGATTTGACCTGACATGTTTTTATGTTTCTCTGGAGGTCTGTGTCAGGTTACATGGAAGATGATGGCGTAGGGTTAAAGGGGTTTGCAGTTACGACGTAGATTTCCTGCTGAAGCATAAGCCTGCAGTCTGAGAGTAAACTGCTCTATTGGGATGATATGGTACTACGAGGTCTTAAAGATTAGATGGGGCCTGATTATTTAAGACTTTTATATCTGAGGGAAGGATCTTAAATTAGAGTCTGGATTTAACAGGGTGCCAATGACGAGAAGCCAGTAAGGGAGAAACATGCCCTTTCTAGTCCTTCAGTACTCTCACTGCAGCATTTTGGATCAACTGAAGGCTTTTTAGAAACCTGATAATAATGAATTACAGTAGGTCAGCCTAGAAAAAGTAACAGGTTTTTCAGCATCACTCTGACAAAGGATGTTTCCAATTATAGAGAGAGTGCTCAAACGTAAAAAAGCAGACCTACATATTTGTTTATTATGGTCAAAACTTGTCAAAAACAACTGAGATTCTTTGGTGTTACTGGAGGTGAGTATGTGTCTGGCTAGACACCATGTTCAAGATTTTTTTGGGCCGAGTACAATAACTTCAGTTTTATCTCAATTAAATTCAGTCTTACTTATATAGTGCCAAGTCACAACAGTTGCCCCGAGGCACTTCATAATGTGGGGTAAAGACTCTACAACAATACAGAAATTTTACAAGCAGGAAATTAGCGGTCATCCAGGTCTTTATGTCTGTAAGACATTCCTGCAGTTTAACTAATTGGTGTGTGTTATCTGGCTCCATGGACAGATAGAGTTGGGTGTCATCTGCATAGCAAAGAAAATGTATGCTATGCCTTTGAATGATACTGGCTAAGGAAGGCATGCATATTGTAAACAGAATTGGTCCTAGCACTGAACACAGTGTCTGCAGTCTGCATCTAAAAAAATCACTTTAAAATAAACTATAATGGTTTTAAAATAGATTTTAAAATAAGTTGTTTTTTCGACTGGAGATAAAATTCTCTCTGTCAGGAAGACCATCTGGTCTAAAAGTCTGCCAAGTATAAACACGCTTTGGCAACCCCTTCAAGCAATTAAATTACATTTACATGAGTCGCTTAGTCCTGCATGACAGCATAGTTCAGCATGACCAGCTTAATGACTCAAGCACACACACACATATATATGTACATATCTATTTATTTATGGTTTAAACTGTATACTGTATTTATTTAGTTGAAACTCCTGTTTTGTTTTGGGTTTTTTTTTTTTTTTTTTTCCACTTTTTTGGGG
>VUQG01006441.1:7384-26776 GCA_015106755.1 Etia nguti | reverse complement strand
CCACGACAATGAGTCCATTTTCAACCTGCAGCAGGAACAGATCAGCGGGTGGCACACAGTAATCACAAAGATATATTTTGAAGAAATATGACTTCAAGCAGAGAGATAGAGTTGAGATCAATGCAACCTTTGCGAAAAATACAAGCTCATCACATCATTTATCTTAGTAGATCACCTGGTACTTGTAGTTGGCATCACTGTTCAAAGCACCAGCATAGGCCGCCACTTGAAGAGGGTTATCGTACGTGTTGCTTAGGAACGGTTTGGGTTTATCGGAAGTTTTCCAGTCAATAACACATAGTACACCCCTGCAGGAAAAAAAGTTGGATGAGTAAAGTTAAGGAAATTAGTTTAAATAAATAAATAACTCAAGCCTGGTGTGGAAAAGAGGTCTGGAAATCAGGGTTTTTACCTGTAGCGAGCAACGCAATCCACAACTCCCAGGTAGTTCAGCGTTTCATGCTGTACGGTGCTTTCTATAGCTCTCACCGCTCGGATGTCCTCCAGGATGTCAGAGACGCTCTGCATGTATCCCTGTACCTCAGGTGGATACTCTGAAGGATTTCCATCCTTCCATGTTGCATGTGAAGTAAGAACATCCTCCAAAGCTGAATGGAAAAGCTTCCCTTGCCTAAATAAATCTGTTTTTGAGTACAACAAAAACACAGAGTCACTTTTTCATTTGATCTCACCACATTCACATTAAGATAACCCAAATCTTTCATATCTTACTTTGGCTGTATTCTTTGAAGCCTTCCTCTCCAAGCTCCGCAATCATCTTCTTCCTCCACCTCTCCAGGTAGAAGATCTGGTCTGGGGAGAGGGTCTGCTGAAGGATGCGGGTCACGCTCGGTACCAGAGACCTGCCTTGCCCTCTGTTTAACAAAATCCGGGCTGGAGGTCCTGATTCTGGCTCTTCTGTTTCTATAGGCTCTAGACAGTTTAAGAATGGATGGAGGATTTTAGGTACCCTCGTCTCTGCTTTTGTAGGAGTCCGAGCTTTGACGACAGGTCCATAAATTTGGTCGTCTTCGGCTTGGAGGGTCTCCGGAGTTTGGGAACTGACCCTGGTCGACATGACGGATTTCACGAGAGAAGAGTAGCGCTCTGTGTCCACTGAACTGTACGGACTGCGTCTTTTTGGCGCTCGTAAACAATGATAAGCAGAAAAGTGGCTCACGGGGAGGGAGGTGCTTTGAGGTACAACGATGCCTCCGACGGACAAAACTCGTTTAAAAGTGAACATTCTGGCGACTTTCACACAATTGGCCAACAAGGCGATATCTTATTAGCTAAATTACTACAGACAATTACAGTGGGCCCGAAACTTCAAAGTACATTTAAAGATTTTGTGTTTATTTTCACCGCTGGTGGTACTTGCCCCAACATGTTCTCATGTGACTCCAAACAAACCGGACAGTTTCTGAACGACGCGCCTTTTCGTTACACAAAATCACGTAACTGGGAAATGGAGTTCGGAGTGGTGGTTTCAACGAATAAACTTACGACTTTATAAACTACGTTACCCATAATGTGCGGTGTAACAGCAAAATACATCCGTCGAATTACTTACTCTGCGGTACAGTTGACTGAGCTGCTCTTTTACTTTTTCCGCTCGCTAGCACACCACTGTCCGCTACTTAAAAAAAAAAAGTCTAACACTGCTGTTTATAAAAAGAAGTTATCACAATGCCCGTGTTTTATGAAAACTTGGTACAGGAGTGTGACGTGATTGATTAAGCGAAGAGCCAATCGTAGCTTTTTAAAATTCCTACACTGTCCAGTCATATTTATGTGAGGCGGGATTGAATTTGTCGTCACTGGGTTGTGGGCGAAAAAAATGTTTTGACAGTTCGTTTGGTAGCTAACTAGCCACCAGAGAGTTCGCTTCCTGCAAATAGTCTTCCTGGCATTCTTTCGATTTTAGTGCCATTATGACATCAATAGACGAAAACAGTAAAGAAAAGGTAGGTTAAACCTTTCCTGGCAATAAAAATTGCATAAAAGTCAGCACCAAGATAGCTAACGTTAACGATTGCTTTCTGGCTAAGTTATTGAGTTCTTTTCGTTTTGCATAACGATAGCCTCCGGCTAACGCTAGCCAACGGTTTATCGATAAGGCTGTCAAGAAGGGTATTTTAAAACTCCTGGTGGGGGTGGGGATTTTGTTTTCTAATAAAATTTGGTGCAGCGAACGCGTTTAAACATGCAACACATTGCGTCAAAATCACAGAAAAGTCGCTTAGCCGGTGCTAAATTCTGACTCCCCCCACCCCCTCCGCATAATTCAACGCTTATAATAAAAAGAGGGTCATTTTCGGCTCGGCACCAGTGTCATGAATGTGGCGCTTCTGCTGTGTTTTCTGTCCACCAAACTGGTGTATTCAGCTGCTGTGCAGCACAAAGCTCAGTGGCATCGCAGTGTGGTCTGTATGTGAAGTTTTTTTTTCCTGCTGTTTTGACAGATGCTAATTAAACTTAACAGTAACTGTGAAAGATGTAGCTTGTGGTGCTGCTGAATCATACCATTTATCTCAGTCGAGTTAGACTACAAAAAAACAAACAAGAAAACCTCCAAAGTAGCAGAAAGTTGCATTAAAACCTCATCACAAGTTGCAACAAAACCTCAGGAAATGCAGGAATTTTAGATGGCTATATCTAATAAACTGGCAGTAAAGTGTAACACGTCGCTTCGTCCAGCAAGACCGTAAATAATGAGCTATGTTTACTCTTTATTTACCAAGGGTGTGGACCTAGTTTTTAAGCTCAAGCAGGACTAGAGGATGTGGAGGCACAGTTCTGTACACTTGTCTTGAATCCCCGTGCATTTTAGATAAAATGTTTAGTTCTTTTTTTAAATTGATAATGTCTATAGATTGAGCTCAGTAGATTTCATAGTTCATTCCGTTTGTATCTTAATTCCTTGTTGGGTGTTGAATCAGGATGAAGGCTTTGGGCTCAGCACTGTATCTGCTTATTTGTATATTGTGAAGTTGCAGCCACTGAGGATTTGTAGAAGTGCTTTAGTGGCAGGTTTTTACTGGTACTGTTGCAGTTGGGAAATATGAAACATGAGCAAAAGAGATTGTTTGTGCACTTTGCATAAAATATTTATTTCCGATACAAAGAAATAGTCAGTGAAGTGACCCTAGAGTTATTGAGGCCTGTTGAAGACCAGATCGAGCTGGAAGAATGTGTATTGGTAGTCGCATACAACACTATGTGTACATTACTCGTTTTCCAAATGTAAAATCTCAAACTTTGATGAGTATTATTAAGCCATCATTTAAAAATACAGGATTCAATAAGCTCTGCCTGTCTTACTGTCGAGCTACACAAACCAAAGATCAGGGGAAATAAGTCGAAAATGACAAGACCCGTTTAATGTGTCCTGAAAGCAATGTTTAAAAACCAAATGACTTCACACACAAAAGAAACATGTTTATGTTTTTTGGTCTGTTATTTCTCCTCAGTTGCGCTCTGTGTCTGTGGACCTAAACCACGATGCCTCTCTTCTTATTGACATTCCCGATGCGCTCTGTGAAAGAGACAAAGTCAAGTTTACAGTTCATACAAAGGTAAAGAAAAGAATGTTTGTGTCTCAACAAAGAGAAAGAATAACGTTTAAACTTAATCCTAACCTTTAAATCCCTTCTATGATAGTGTTTGCTGCTATGTTGTCAGCAATATTTACAAAGTGCTATTAACTGTTTTCCCAGACCACACTGAGCTCTTTCCAGAAGCCGGATTTCTCTGTTCCCAGGCAGCATGAAGATTTCATCTGGTTACATGACACTCTGGTGGAGACGGAGGATTATGCTGGCCTAATAGTGCGTAGGACTATTTACAGAGATGGCTCACACCCAGAGACAGAAGCTGTTGATTTCACAGTTTAACTTAACTTTTAACTCCTTTGTACTCAATCAACAGAAACCACAAGCACAAATTAATTTCCAGAAGTGTAAAATAGACTTTTTTCTTTTCTTTTTTTTTTCCTGAAAACTCATAAGCATTTAATTATCAGTGAAAATTAATTTGTTTCCTGCTTCATCATTCACAGATTCCGCCAGTACCCCCGAAGCCTGACTTTGACAGCCCAAGAGAGAAGATGCACAAACTGGGGGAAGGTGAAGCCACTATGACCAAAGAGGAGTACACTAAAATGAAACAGGAGCTGGAGGCGTGAGTGCAACACTCAAATCAAAACACTGGATTTTGCTTTGTATCCTTTTATCTTCATGGCATGCTAGATTTCTATCAGTAAGCTATGTAAAATATTGTCCACCTCACCAAAAATATCCGTGTAATATATTCTGTTTTGTATTTTTTTCAGTGAATACCTGGCTGTGTTTAAGAAAACTGTCCAAGTGCATGAAATCTTCCTGCAGAGACTGTCTTCACACCCTGTTTTAAGCAAAGACAGAAACTTCCAGATTTTCTTGGAGTATGACCAGGATGTGAGTTCCTCTTAGTGCAGACTTCCTTTCACGGGCTATTCGTTGGAAAGAGAGGAAGTAGAGTTTATGACACATGGTTTGCATCCTGCTGTGATCAGCACACTTATCTGTGTGGTCAGTCAGTAGCAGCGGCCATAGAGTTCAGATAAGTGTTAAATATTCTATATACAATTTTAGACATATCCATGCAAAATAATGAAATGTTGGTAGATTCACAAATAATACTTCAGTCTCGGGCTGTAACTATTGATTATTTTAGTAAACATGTAGTCTGTGCCATCAATTAATTGGATAAAAAATACTTCTGTCCTTATTAATGAGAAATAACAAATAATCAAAAAAGAGATATCACAATGTCAATGCTCATTTGTTTTTATTCTAGAAATTGTAATTTTAATAGCACCTAATACAATCGAATTCATATAATACTTTTTTATATTTATGGTAATCTAAGTCTGCAGAATAATGTTATTTATGACCCGAAAAATATATTGTCTAGTACACCCCATGCCCCCCTTCAGACACACCCCTGCTTGCTGCAGGTATCGCTGCGATAGAAAGTAGGACAGCTGCCATCAGCCTTCAGTAAGCTGCATAATTTAAACATCGTGTCACACTAAGCTAACGGTTCACCTGCACAAATACGCTTTTATTTTTACTTCTGTAGCTTTACTTTAAGTAAATGCTGTATAAAAGAAATGGTGGTGAATGGGGGCAGCTACAGAGTTCACTTTTCTTTACACTGGAGCTTTGTAGAACAAGCAGTTTGATGAAGGACTCCTGCCAGCTTTTTCCTAATAAAGGTTTTAATGGGGACTGCAGTGGTTGCTAACGATAACAGCTCCACCTCTGTCCTTCAGCTTGTGTGTGGACACCACCATGTTAAACTACTTACATGATACTCAATGAATCATTGCAGCCTTACTTCAGTCCTTAGTTTTCACAGCATCATGTATGACGTTCTTATAAATAAACTCTGTCGCATTTACAGAATTATTGCTTAATGTGTTTAAATTCTGTCATTTTAGCTCAGTGTGAGGCGAAAGAATGCAAAGGAAATGTTTGGAGGATTCTTTAAAAACATGGTAAAGTCAGCTGATGAAGTCCTTATCTCAGGCGTAAAGGTGAGACTTATGCACGATCTGTTTACAGTTAATGTTGGATAGTGTCCCACATGAAGCATTGTAGTCACTTCTTTAATGACTTTTGTGTGTTTCTGTTTCACACGCAGGAAGTTGATGACTTTTTTGAGCAGGAGAAAACCTTCTTGCTTGACTACTACAGCAAGATCAAAGATTCCACTGCCAAAGCAGAGAAAATGACCCGTGCACACAAAAGTACGTCAAGTTAGAGCATTTACTTGGTTTGGATGATTTAATTTATGCTTGTAATTTTCTACTTTTTGATATTTCTCTTGTTGCAGATATTGCAGATGATTATATTCACATTTCTGCCACTCTGAACAGTCTCACAGCTGATGATATGACAGCAAATAAGAAGTGAGTGCAAGACGTGAAATATCTGTTATTACACAGATGTACAGCATGGCTCTGTGTGACATTGTAGTGATTTTTTTTCCCTGTTTTCCCACAGAAATCTTGAGAAGCTGTCAGACTTGTTTGAAAAGCTTAGAGTAAGTAGAGCTTTAACTACTAACAAACTATGACACTTTCACTACTCTGGCTTGTTTTAGTTTGAAAATAATATTGTCTCTGCAGAAAGTGGAGGGAAGAGTGGCGTCTGACCAGGACCTAAAACTCACAGAGCTGCTGAGATACTACATGAGAGACATCCAAGCTGCTAAGGTGAGACATGTTGATCTTCTGTCTTCATACAGCGTGGGCAGATTTATAACCATTGTGCCCAGTTACTCAGTTCACATGTTGCTGTATCTCTCACTCTATATACACTTAATGGCCACTTTGTAAGCTGCAGCTGTTCAACTGCTCATTAATATGAACACAAATATCTCTTTAGCCTGCCACACAGCAGCAACTCAGTGCACTTAGGCATGTAGATTTGGTCAAGACAACTTGCAGAACTTCAAACCGAGCATCAGAATGTGTTAGAAAGATGATTTAAGCGACTGTGAATGCGGCATGGTTATTGTTGCCAGATGAGTGAGTCTGAGTAGTTCAGAAACTGCTGATCTATTGGGATTTTCACACATAACCATCTTAGCATTTACAGAAAACTGTGCTAAAAAGAGAAAATATCCCATGAGTGGCAATTCCCTGGGTGAAAATGGCTTGCTAACCCCAGAGGTCAGAGAAGTAACTCAAATAATCAGTCCTTACAATTAAGATGCGCAGAAGAGCATCTCTGAATGGGCAGCACATCAAACCTTAAAGCAAATGGGCTACAGCAGCAGAAGACTACAGTGGGTGCCACTCATGTCAGCTCAGAACAGGAAATTGAGGCTGCAGTTCACACAGGCTCACCAAAATTGGTCAGTAGATGACTGGAAAAACGTAGCCTGGTCTGATGAGTCACAATTTCTGCTGCGACCTTCAGATGGTAGGGTCAGAATTTGATGTAAACTACATAAAGGCAAGGATCCGTCCTGCCTTGCATCAGCGGTTCAGGCTGTTGGTGGTGTAATGGTGTGAGGGATATTTTCTTGGCGCTCTTTGGGTACCCATCCTCTGATGGCCGCTTCCAGCATGAGAGCACACCATGCCACAAAGCACAAGCAATCGCAAAGTACTTTGCTTAGTATGTGAAAGAGTTGAAAGAAACTCTAGATGAGGAATGCACTTCCTTCTTTCTGCGAATGACACTCAATATTGTCACTGCATTTTTACAACAGTAACAATTTGAATATTGTAAAGTTGAAGTGTTGGCTGAACGGCTTCTTAAGGGTCTGCTGCCAAACTTTTATTTGTCTTGTAAAACTATTTCCAACATGGTTTTTAGGACCTTCTGTACAGACGAGCCCGGGCGTTGGCTGACTACGAGAACTCTAACAAGGCTTTGGATAAGGCCCGACTGAAGAGCAAGGATATTCCCCAGGCGGAGGAACACCAGCGGCAGTGCCTGCAGAAATTTGACAAGCTCTCAGAATCCGGGAAGAAAGGTGTGTGTGTTCATGCGTAACCGATGCAGACTGCCTCTGTACTTGTTTCTCTGTGTCTAAAGTGACATTTTCTTTTTAAACGGCACAATCTTATCCTCATAGAACTCACCAGTTTCAAAGGCAGACGAGTCGTGGCCTTCAGAAAGAATTTCATAGAGATGGCTGAGCTTGAGATAAAGCACGCCAAGGTGAGCAGCAAAGTAAAAGAAGACGCATATGTACTAGCATCTTTGCTTGAACGCTCCAAGAGACGAATGACAAAATTATAATTCAGAAAGATATTTAAATCAAAGAAAAAACAGTTATAAATAGCTTACATGTCATTACGAACATGTGATACGAAGCTTCTCTCAAGCCCAATGAATGTTCTGTTACTTTTGTGTCCACAGAACAGCGTGACTCTATTGCAGGGTTGCATCGAGCTGCTCAAGAGCAACTGATGTGCTGAAGTATTCCTGTGCTGCCATCACAAAGTGACCAGTCAAAGAACGGAAACTTGGCATCCCGGGGGAGGGGGCCTTGCACGGACATGAATCTCAGCTCTGTGCCCGCTCTCCCCTGGGTCTGATGCCACTTTTAAACCCTGCACAAGATTAAGTGTCTTGTATGCACAGTGTCTTCATGTTTACAGAGTCCCTGTCCTCTGGTCTGTGGTCCATCCTTTTCCATTAATTTAAGGAGGTCTAGCTCAGTGTGAATGGCTCCAGAAGAGAATGTGGCAGCCCAACATCAAGGTCTTCCACATTTTTTTGCAGCATCAAATCATTCTGGTTTTTTGTTTGTTTGTTTTTTTTTTACCTTAAACACACATTATATTTCTTGCCTTTCGATCATGTTTCTGCCTCCATTTCATCCACTCTAACCTCTTTCTTTATACATATACTTTTACACAACTTTAAAATACTTAAAGAATCATTTCCGCATAATTGTAACAAAACCCGATTTTTCTTGATTTATGTGTTTATCTTTTGGGACTTTTACCTTTTTTTAATTGAACAGTTTTACAGAAACAAAACCGATGCCTGGAAAAAAAACATCCTCATGCTCTGCATTCCTGGGCTTTGAGATTAGTGAACAGCCAAACCAACCCTCTAGTAAGAAAACTCATGACTCACATAGAAGATAAGACAGAAAATCGTAGTGTACAAAAAACCTCTCGTCAGGAATTGGATTGGTTTCCCGCATTCTGGTTTGTAAGACGTGGCCTGAAATCTCACAGTTATCAAAGATGTGGGATGGAGTCAAATAGTAGGCTGTTTGAGCATAGAAAAGTATACATTTATAGTTTTGGTTTCATTTGAAGACACTCATTCTGGCCGCACATGCCTGTTTACTCCCGCTGTGTTCATTGCTTATTCCTTTTCAGTTTGCGGTTATTTTATCTTTATTTACTTTTTCCGCTTTGTTACTTATGTCTCACGGAGACCTCCTATATTTTCCTGATCCCCTCAACAGTTTGTTTGGAAAAAAATAAAATGGAATAAAAAATAAAAGATGCACTAAGCTGAAAATGACTTTACAATCACGACCAGGCTCGGTTTAGTGTTAAAAATGCATTATAGTTTTTTAAGAAATTGAATGTATTTCTAATGGATTCCAGCTGTGTGAATTCCTTCACATGATGTTTTTTCATACAGAACATTAGCATTTTATAAAATTTTTATTAATGCTGTTTAATAAACCCTACTTTCCCAAGTTTGATCTTGTTCTTTTCTTTTTATGTCACACATGCAGTCTCTTACTTCGATCCTTACTTACTATTCTCCATTCATGTATCAAGAGCATGAAGCTCTGCCAATACTACCTCTAGGTGGCACTGTCAGCCTTTCTACTGCGTCCTTGAAGTTAAACACACACATGTATTCATGTTTGTGTTAAATCCATTGACCACAGTGGATCCTGGAATTACGTAACCTTTGAGGAAATGCCAGGGGGCATATGGGAATTACCATGACCAACATGCTCACTGTGTGACCTACTTTAGCAGCTGCACAAAGCAAGGTACAGCTCAGGTACAACTACCAATATTTTGCGTAACATGTCAAGGACTTATTGCTAGTATGCAATACAATATATTTATTATTATTATTATTTAAACCAAAAAAAAATTAAGGTAATTATTATGATGAACATCCTAATGCATAATAAGTTTCTTTAATGAAGCTTTTGCCATCGGAGTTGTAGAAAAGCAGAACTGGAATGATGATGGACATAGAGTCTACTCTACATATCCGTGGGGGATCTGTCAATATTAGACAGCCCAGTCTTTCAGTCACAGTGACCTGTAAGGTTCGCGCTAGTCACTGATTGGTTGATACAGCTGACTGTAGCCAATGACATTATAACAAATAATCAGTACAAACAAAGAAGTCTGCCAGCCTCGGTAAGAGCAAACAGGATTTAGAAGTGCAGCATCAAAGAGTTACAGCAAGATCTGTTTTTGGAACAACATGAGATTTTAAAAAAGGCATAGATGTCAACCTTAGATGTGTGTTTAAGGTTGCCATAGAGGATCCATTTACTTAAGCGGGGTCCCCTTACCACAGCTACAGAGCTATATGAAACAGAAAAGTATCAGTCCTAAATTTAGTCTATTCAAGTTCTGTCTGTGCAGCTCCACTGATCTGATAAGTCACCTCAGAAACAAAAACCTCTGAGGAAATGACGCACCGTGTGAAATTTGACTGCGTAAACTGATGTAAAAGGAAAAATGGTGCTTGCTTTAAAGATAGACTGTAGCTAGATGATTTTATGAATTTCTTTATCTCCCTCTAGGCATGCTCAGATCATTTACAGGCTATGATAAGAAATAGATTTTGTGCATTCTTAGAGCTTCTGGATAGATTGCTAGTGATTTGCCAGTGATAATTAATTCAGTACCATGTTTATATTCCACTTTTAATCCTCAGTGGCATGCAAAGCACTATTACATAATCAGGCCCAGGATTTTTTAAGAAAGCACAATAGAGCGCGAGAAAAAGGGGACACTGCTTCAGGTGTACGTTTGTCTGCTGTGTCATATAGTCTTTTTTTCACTTTGGTTTTGTTCATGGTTAAGTGAGCTGTGACATCCTCTCACACTGACTGAGCCTGTGAAAGCACCTGCCTCATGGCTCAGAGCTCAGCAGTGGTCACCAGAAAATCATCATAAATGCAGACATAAGCCTTACAGTAGGACTCAGAGCCATGACGCATGAAAACCTCCCCATACAGAAAATGTGCCCTCTGAATGGACTTTTTTTTTTTAACTGCACCTGCAGGGCTTGCTGACGTAACTGGATCATCTGTGCTTCCTTATTGAAACGGGTTAGGATGCTTCTTCCTGGTCCTGCACAGATTTTTGAAATTCTTCTCAGCTACATTCGCACCTTCTGAGCGTAAGAAGAGAAAGCAGCACTTATATTTTGGCCTTCAGCAATATAAATATCTAACATTGCCTCCTTGCCTGCCCCCTGACACAGAAGCACAGGGGACTGGCACGTCTTGGATGTGAAAGTGTGAAGGAATGTCTGGAGGACAGTGCATGTTCGTCCTTCAGTAATGGAATTCCGTCATTAACAAAACATCAAAAGTACTGAAAGCAAGTTGCGTGTTGTGACCAAACCTTTTCTGGGTTAGTGCACCCTGCCCTGCTCAGGGAATCGTTTGCTTTTATGCTCGAATTAGTAACACAGCGTCATCTCAAAGTCAAAACAATTGTTGAAGGATGACAAGGACAATCTGCGAGCTCACTTGAACAAACAAGTGCCACCACTTCTCAAACTGCTTTTTTAAGCAGTTTGAGTGGTTGTGTCAAGGACTTCGCAAAGGCTTATTATGGGATGTGAAAAGATCCTGATGTGCCCTTGTGTGTCTGTGTATTGGAAAAATCCTGAAACTCACTTGACACAAAATTGTGAAAGTGTAGAAAAAGACAAATGGAAGTAGTAAAAAGCAGAAGTCCTGCTTACAGCAAAAATACTTTGACAAAAGAAGAGGTCAGTAGGTTGCACTGTACTTTGCATTAAAGAAAAAAAAAAATGCCTCCCATAGACCTACTCCTTTCAAAGCTGCTGTGGCCTTACAAATAAGAGCACTTTGTTTAAATACGTGGATGAACGATGCTCGGGATATCTTGAATACTTCCTTTTGCCAGAAAGGGGCAGTCCTCAAAAACGAAAAAAAAAGTGTTTTTAAGTGTAAAAAGGTGTTTCTTCACAACTTTACAAAGCATACCCTCCTCCAGAATGAGGAGACATAGCAACAGGGAACTTACTTATTTACTCTCCGTTTCAAACAAACCGCTTTTGTTTCACTGAAAAACATCTCACCGTACGAACTTTTTCCACGACCGCACTAAACTACAACTCCCAGCAGCCTCATTTCCGTCTTGAGCTCATTCCAGCCAATCAGAAACCTTGTGGATTTATGGTAGCTATCTGGGGCATGGGGCCAGCGCGTCTAGCCAGCTCAAAGTGCCACGACTTCACAGCAGACTGAGGATTCTCCAGCGGAGTGAGGAGGAGAGCACTGGAAAAAAAAAAAAGACAAGTTAGCCAGATAGCTGGACATATAGGTAGCTTTGCCCAGAAGCCACTTCATCTACAACTCGACCTCAGTATATTCCCTTTGAAGCGAGCAGACGTAGCGTTATCAGCGCCGGGGTAAGCGTGGGATTCTTGGAATTTCTTTTATTCATTGAACCATCTTTAGCTAGCTTGGAAAGCTGTTAACTGCTAGCCCCTAAGAAAACTACTGCCACAGACCAGACGGAAGTTATTTAAAATGATTTTAGACCCTTTTCTAGCTAACTGTTTAGTCTGCAGTTTTATTACAGCTTGTGTTGTCCATTTTTGTTGCGTAAGCGACGCTTATTGTGCAGGACGTTAGCCAATTTCATTGATTCACAGTGTTAGCTGCAGTGCTAGCTGGTAAGTATTGATTAAACCATATAAAAAATTTTTTTTTTAAATAAATAAATAAATAAAATGCTTTGGGCATTTGCACACCAATGCATTGTTTTTATGCGCGACATGTGAAATAGGGTATCCATAACGGTTTATAAACTTTGGAAAATCCCTTTCACTTGTGGTCTTGGGATAATTTTAGGATTAGCTTGAATAAACTATCTTTGAAGTTATTGAAATCGATGTGTGTGTATTAGATTATGGGGAACAAGTAAGCTGTTATTATATACATCTTTTTAAAACCATCATGGCTTATTCAATTTCACGCCGTTTATCTGAAGTTGAAGACAGTTTCAATATCTTCAGTGCACCATCTGTGAGAACCACTGTACTACTGTACCCATGAATTAAAGTCAGATATCTTAGGCTCTGTCTTGGGGATGTGTTTTTCGTAACAAAGTTGCACTTCTATATAATAGTTGGGGTCGAGTTGGTTTTCTTTCAGTCCTCTTCTTCAGGTCAGCCTGAGTAAAGATGCGCTGGTGTGTGACATCACAGATAAGGAGGCAGGGCCATACCTTCCCCTTTGAGTCTAGCTTATAGACCCTGCAATGAACAGGGACTCTGGACTCTTACTCTGCAATTTTCCTCTCCGTGTCACATTGCTTTGTTTTAAAACAATAAACCTCTACATGTATTGCCTCCTTGTGTGTATATATTTTCTGTTAGGATAACATATCTGTTACGGATATAAATAATAATTCTGCTAGAATAATTCAAGGTGTTTTAGTGATCCGCAAAAATCAGTCAGCAAATGTTCCGGTCTGTGACAGGAACTTTTAAGAGCCTTAAAGAAACAGCTGAAATACTGTTGAAGGCATTTCTTTTAAACACAAGTCAGCTTATGGAAACCTTGGCATTTTCTGTGTGTATTTTTATCAGTTTGTAACCATTATGATATGATTGATCATTTTTATTTATGTATTTTTTTGAGCATCTGTTTAGAAAAAACACGTTTTTGATTTTGCTTCAGAAAATATCGTGCATTAGTGGTTATATACTGCAGCCAAAGTATGGGCCTTTTCTATTATAACAATACAGTAATCAAAATGACCATTTTAATGTTAAAAAAGTGAATGGCTTTAAATGACACTTTGTCTGAGGTTGTTGCACTTGTATTCAGTGTTAAACTGAGTGTATGAGATGCAAATGAATCTGAGAAAAACACAATGAACCCGAAAGGAAGCAACTATTTGGTTTCAGAGTTTAAGATTTATTGTTCTGCTTTCTGTGGCCACAAGTTATTGGGCTTGACAGTGACACCTTGAGGCCGTTTGTGGTAAACGCTAGGATTGTTTCTCCTAAGAGCATTGATGATCAGTTGCTTTGTTAATGCAGCTAATGTTGCTTTAATTTTTTCTCTGGTAATATTACAGCTTTGTCCAAGTATGAATGACAAGTGAATTTTACCCCCCCCCCCTCCCTGTTTTTTTTTCAGGTTTACTTAAATTTAATCATGGATATCTATGACCCCCAGACCCTTGGGATTATGGTTTTTGGTGGATTCATGGTGATCTCTGCTGTCGGGATTGCCCTTGTCTCCACCTTCTCCATGAAGGAGACCTCTTATGAGGAGGCCCTGGCTAAACAGCGCAGAGAACTGGGTAAGATACAGTCTGTTCGCACTGAGAAAAAGAAGAAGGAAAAAGTGTCTGAGAAGAAGAACCGTGGAAAGAAGAAAGATGAAAAGCCAAATGGGAAGATCCCAGAGCAGGAGAAAACTGAAGACGTTTCTGAAGGTGACGCTGACACTGACACTGACATAGTCAGTGAAGGTGTAACTGCGCCGACTGTAGCTACTGTTCCTGAGCCTGTCCCCACTTTTGAGGTTGCAGCAGAGATGCAACCCAAGTCTGCTGCTGAACCAAACCCAGCTCCTGAGCCCTCACCCGCACCTTCACCTAAAGAGAAGAAGAAGAAGCAGCAGAAAGTGGCGAAGGTTGAGCCAGCTTCGACCCAGTCATCTGTACTTGTGTCTGAACCAATGAAGTCCTCTGCAGCTTCTGCTGTAACCCAGGCTCCAGTCTCTGCACCTGCCCCGGCCAAGGCTTCCCCAGTATCAGCCAAGTCTGCTCCTCCACCTGCTTCAGCCAAGTCTGCTCCTCCACCTGCTTCAGCCAAGGCCGCTCCTCCACCTGCTTCAGCCAAGGCCGCTCCTCCACCTGCTTCAGCCAAGGCCGCTCCTCCACCTGCTTCAGCCAAGGCCGCTCCTGCACCTGCTTCAGCCAAGGCCGCTCCTGCACCTGCTTCAGCCAAGGCCGCTCCTCCACCTGCTTCAGCCAAGGCCGCTCCTCCACCTGCTTCAGCCAAGGCCGCTCCTCCACCTGCTTCAACAAAGTCTGCTCCTGCTCCAACTCCTACAACAGCCAAGTCCACTTCAACCAAATCTTCCGCTTCTGCTGCTCCTGCATCAGCTAAGCCTGCTCCTGTCGCATCCAAATCTGCTCCAGCACCAGCCAAGTCTGCTACAGCCCCAGCCAAGTCCGCACCAGCTCCATCTAAAACTGCTCCGGTGCTGGAGGCTGTCACTAAAGACGTCCCAGTGATGGCTGAGCACTCGGTGGGATCCCAGCAGGCTCCTGCTGTTGCAGCAAAAGCACAAGAACCCAAGAAAAAGGCATCAAAGAAGAAGACTGAGCCTGGTAAGCATTTATATTTTAGAGAACTCTGTTTACTGTGTACTAGATGTTGCAAAATGTAGTGTTATTAATCTTATTTTAATATTTATATAGTTTTGTTTTAAAGTTATTAAAGAAAGAGGAATTGCCCAAAAACAAGCAGTCTACACACGGTAGATGATAATGCACATTGCTCAACAGAAATGCCAGCTCTAGTTTCAGATATGACCACAGTGCTGCACTGGCTGCTTTTTATTATGCTAATATGTCTCTTCATTTCCCTCACACATGTCTTTCTGGCATCTTTTACCTCTTCCCAAAGAGAGATGTGAGGGAGAGATGAATGGGAAATCCTTGGTTCCAGTGCTGGCGATTTTCTGTGTGTGTATACAGAATACTTTTTAGGATACACGTTTCCTTGCTCTAAGCTCCTCTCGAAGCCTCCTCCCTGCTCCTCATCTTTTTGAGGCACGTTTAAGGGGCTGGTCCATCTTCTGTGGTGGAGGTTGAGGAATGAGTTCACATCAGTGTAAAACAGAAGATCTAAGAGGGAATATGTTGCAAAATGAGAAGGACACGCTGTCTTTACTTCCTTGGTAACCCTTCATATGTTTTAGATATCAACAGTTTTACTAGGAAGCTGGTTGTTTGCTCTTTGATTAACTCTACAAGCAGATATTCTTTAATGTAAACAAGACATTGTTTGCTCAATGCACAGGCCTGCTATTATGCTATGTAGCTGACATCAGGAAGCTGCTATCTATAAATACTGCTGTTACTGTTACAGTTTCTAAAATAGACCTTCTCATTTAAATCGATGGAAATAGCAGGAACTGCATTAGCCAAAACACTAGTTGTTGTAGTGGGAGTTTAATGTTTGGAAGTGGGAATGGAGTTACAGTTGGCTTGCATACACATACTTACAATCTATGTCAGGAATAACTTGTCAGTACTGATGAACTTGAGCTGTGGACTTGTGGAAATAGTGCCAATGGCAGTGGTGGGTAACGTCTGGCACTCAGCTCTGGAGGGCAGAGAGCACGCCAGCTTGTCCAAACACTGTTGCTCTGTTTTGTTAACTTACAAAGCCTCTCAGTGCTCCTGACAATGAGAAGAGAGGTGGGGTCGGCTTTCTCACTTGCCTGAGGCTTGTCTCCGCCTGGTGCTACAATGCCCCATCATTTGCCATCTGAAAATGCCCAGGGCCCCAGACCCAAAGGACAAGTTGTAGTGTTGTTCTTTTCCTAAGGGGGTGTGAGAGAATTCAGTCACCTTTGTCACAGCCTTCAAAAATACTAGACCACTTTATTTTAGATGTTAAATAAATTCTTCTGCATTATTTTGTGTTTGCCTTTGCAGTTGCAGTGGATTCTGCCGATGCTCCGCTGTACCTCCCCTATAAGGCCCTGGTATCCACCATCAGCAGCATGGTGTTCAGTGAGGGAGAGGCACACAGGCTCATCGAGATCCTGTCCGAGAAAGTTGGCATCATCCAGGACACCTGGCACATGGTATGGAACAGCAGAGTCAGTGAAGGAAAAGCCTCACATAAGAACATAGTTCACTGAATACATTTGAGAGTTGAAGAAAGATTCATTCTTTTGCATTTCTGTGTGTGTTTGTTTATGTGTTTAGGCCACTCAGAAAGGGGACCCAGTGGCCATGCTGAAGAAGCAGCTGGACGAGCGAGAGAAGCAGCTGGCAGCAGAGCAAGAGGATGCTTCTGCAGTAAAGAACCGTCTTAGAGAGCTCACCAAGGTCAGACATAGAAGAGTCTCGAAAACAGCAGGTCTGCTCGATAGCCTTGTTTGCCGCCCAGTGAGACTATTATTACTCATAATATGGATGAGAATCTTTGCTGCCTTTAAATCCTTATTATAACTAAGCATGAAAGTGTGGTTTGGCCTTGTGGCAGCAGATAAAGAAACTAAATTAAAAGGATTAATATCCTGTTGGCCATGACTGTGCACTGACAGCTGCACTATTCTTCTTTTGTCCTGAGGGTGGCACTATTGGAAAGCTAACTTGGTTATCAGGTTACAATGGATAAAAAAATCTGTAAGATCCAGGGGCAATAGTTTCATTTTGATTTGGTAGCCGCTGCTCTGTTTTATGCTGTATTATGATATATTTTTTAAAAACCTCACGGGTAGGTGCTAAGTGAGAGGTAAAACCACAATATCTTCCGAAATTTATAATCCTCTCATCTTCTGTTGGGGAGATTTCATTCTTAAGTGACTTTTTGTAACACAGTGAACATGAGTCCTTTCTCTGATTGTGCTGTCCATTTATCAGGAGTTGTCTGCTGAGAAGGCCAAGGTCACCAGCGTAGAGACAAGGCTGAGTTCTCAGCTGAGCAAGAGAGAGCAAGAAATGGTTGCTCTGCAGGCTCGCATGCAGGCCAGCTACCAGGACCACGTAGCCCAAACGCAGAGACTCAATGCAAAGGTCAGTTTAATACACATTACATTGAATTTAAAAATCAAATCGGTATATTTGTGTTTGCATTTTATTATTTTATGCTTCTCTGATTAATCTGACTCCCGTTAGAAAGGAAGATTTAGTTTACTCTTGAAACACATTAAACATTACTCTTGCGAAAGAGCAGCAGCACCAGGCTTAATGGTTTCTTTAGTAACATAAAAAAAAAATCTTAAAAATGACTGCAGATCCTAAGCCTTCAGGACCAGCTGGAAAAAGGCCCCAATGCCCAGCTTGCTCGTCTACAGCAGGAGAACTCCATCCTGCGTGATGCGCTCAACCAGGCTACGAGTCAAGCCGAGAGCAAGTGAGTTTTTACCAAACGCTGACATGGTAACTGACTAGTATGGGACAATAACAGGTTTTTTACCTCTTTATAAATACATTAAGGTTTAACTTCAGTACAGTGTGTATTGATTCAGATTCTTTGTTATAACAGGTCTGAAGGTTGACTCATGCTTGAAAGGCATGTGTCTTTACTCCTGAGCTGATGTCTCTCTCCCCTCTGCCCTCAGACAAAATGCAGAGCTGGCCAAGCTGCGACAGGAATGCGCAAAGTTAACCAAGGAACTTGGAGAGAAGACGGAGAGTGTGCTTGCAGATGAGAACATAAGGAAAGGGCTGGAGGCCAAGGTCTCTGCTGCTGAGAAGCAGCTCTCACAGCTTCAGGTTGGCGAGGCCTGTGGAACACCACATTATCTTTATTATAACTACATAATATGTGATTTTTTTTCTCCCCCTTGTCTGTTTTGCTATGGGACCACATTTATTCTAGCTTTTTTATAGAATCTTGTTTCTGCAGCGAGTTAGTGACTAAGCATCTACAAAATGCAAGCCTAGGCCTTTCCCCACCAGTCTCTAGACTCTCTAATGTTAAGGGACGTCTAATTGCCTTGTAATCATAGAGCCCAGGGCCAAGAATGGAATGCAGCTGTAACAATGACGGGGGCTGTAGGTAAAATGCTTCCCAGTGCCAGCTGGAATGCGTGCATGTCCGAGCGTCGCTCCTCCCCAGCCTGTTGTAATCGCCTATAAAAGCATGACACCATTTCCAGTTTTCAGGCAGGAAGTACAACTGTGTGTTTTGGTCTGTTAATTTCCTTGTTTTATGCACTATCGGCCCACACAGTCCCACTCATGGAATGCTGCTGGTCTGAACTATTACTGGTAATGTGGAGCAAGTGAGTCAGCACTTCTCACAAGTCAAGTGTGCCTTTTGTTTAATCATTTACTTACTGCCCTCCCAGCAGTCTAAAGTCTTTGAACATATTATGCAATAAGTCATTCTCACATGATGAAAGATTTATTTTTTTGGACTGTGACTGTCAACAACATAGAGACAAAGGAAATTGTGTCGTAAAAAGAACTGCTTAGCATAGAAATAAGATGTCTGTTTAATATAACTGTATTTTTTCTTTTTGTGACATTTTCTGTTGGCTCTTTCTTTTTGTGGAACTTTTAAGGATGCATGTGACTAAATGCTGTCAGTTACATTTTTTTAGTAATACTTTGCTGCCCCCTGCTGTTTGTAACAACTTAATATTTCTTCTTCAGACCAGCCACGCTGAGAAGGAACAGGCATTACAGAGGAAATTGGAGGAGGTGTGTGAGGAACTCAGAACAACACAGAGTAGAAATGGCAGCCTGCAGGCAACTTTGGACAAGGCCCAACAGGACAGTGGCACACTCTCAGGTCAGTTAGCAAGCAGATCTTAAAGGGTATCATATTTAAAAGTATTGGCTTTTTTTTTTTTTTTTTTTTTTTTTTTTTATTTTTTTAATTAAAAATTTTATTTTTTTTTTTTTTATTTTTT
>VUQG01006437.1:15575-37218 GCA_015106755.1 Etia nguti | reverse complement strand
GTGAATGGTACTCATGGCCATTGATCAGTGGTCTTTGATCAGTGGGCCTTGATCAGTGGTTGCTGATCAATGGTCATGAGAATTTGCATAATTATGATGAAGGTGACCTCCCAGCCCATTGTTCCTTCAGTGGGCTGGTTTCAGCCATTATGCAAATGTACTGTTTATAAGATTGGGGAAACCTGCAGCCAGCTGAGACTGAAGAAGTCACTTGGATGAGTGACGAAACGTTTCTCCCACTGAAAACGCTACGTCCAGATGAACAGAATCAACTTTTGGAGATTTACTTACCTGGATGATTAAGAATGCATTAAGACGTCTAAAGGAGATGGTTCAGCATATAAGACCTTTATATTCTCCATCAGACTGTGTTCGCCTTTTTAAAGAGGCCCTGTGACTCAACGGGACCAACTATTCTTGCTCTGATAAACAATTCTCTTGCATCTGGTTGTATTCCAGCTGCCTTTAAACATGTTGTTCTGCAATCACTTATTAAAAAGAAGAACCTGGACCCTGCTGTTCTTTCTAACTACAGACCTATATCTAAATTATCGTTTCTGTCTAAGGTTCTTGAAAAAGTTGTTTTAAACCAAATTCATTAATTTTTAAGCTTACAGGTTCTAGATCATATCATAGCACAGAACAGAGACGGCTCTTTTGGGAGTTTTTAATGATCTGCTTTTAACTGTTTACTCTAGTAGCCCTGCAGTTTTAGTGCTTCTGTCTGTCAGCTGCCTTTGACACTGTGGACCACAAGATCCTTCTGTCTCATCTAGAGCATGAAGCTGGAATCCAAGGCACAGTTCTGACTTGGTTCAAATCATACCTGATGAATAGAAGTTTCTCTGCACTTCCACAGCAGCACCACTGACTTGCGGAGTGACTCAAGGGTCCATTCTGGACCCACTTCTTTTCATTGTATATATTGCCTCTGGGTTCTATCTTTAGAAAACAAAATATTTCTTTCCACTGCTTTGATGTTGACATCCGGGTGTGTATGCCCATTCAACTGAACAGCAGAGATCCATGGGGACCTGTGCTACACTGTCTTAGCAACATCAAATCAGTCATCTATCCAGATCCTCTTAGGCAAACCTAAAACCAGATTAAAAAAGAGAAGTGGTCGATAGCACCACATATATGGAATAATGGGTCTTGATGCATGCTCAATCATCCGGGTAAGTAAATCCCCAAAAGTTGATTCTGTTCTTCTGGATGTAGCGTTTTCAGTGGGAGAAACATTTCGTCACTCATCCAAGTGACTTCTTCAGTCTGCCAGTCACACTAGTGACTGAAGGTCACAGGTCAGACTGTACACACATTTACATTTTTATTAAAAAATAAAATAAAAATTAAAAACACATTTTTCTCCTTATCTTTTGGAACCAGTGTGACATCCTCATAGACGATTGCATTTTATTGTATACTTTTATTTTTATTAAAAAAAAGTATTGAGAGTATTTGTTGTGAGTTATTGTGAGTTGAGTTATTGGACAACTCTGTTGTTTTAAATGTTTGACAACTTAGTAAAGAATTCATTTTATCTAAATTGTATCATTAGGCGCTTTATTAGTTTGTCTGTTGCCAAAACACAATTTATTCTCATTTCTTTAGTTGAATACATGTAAAAGACAGTTTGACGGGTACAAAACAGAATTTTTGCAGTGTTTTTTTTGTATTCATGCACCTGTAACACCTGATGTATAAAGGATAATTCATTTCACCATAGTAACATCCAATTTGTAAATATGAAATATAATTATTTTTGATATTTCCAAATTATGATGTTTACAATATCAATCTTATCCAAGGTGAACTTATCCAGATGAACAGAATCAACTTTTGGACATCAATCTTATATTACTACATTGACACTTAACTACTTGACACATTAACTTATGAAGTCATGGGGTGGACCATGTTTGGTTGAGGAGTGCAGTAGCACACTTATTTTTAGACAGGTTGACGTGGTCCCATTATCATACATAGATGTAAATACTTTTTCCCGTTTATAAACACACAATAAGCTCCATCCTTGTCCTGCATTTTATTATTTTTTGTTATTTCATTGCTGTCAGTGTGATTAAGTTTATCAGTTTGCGAACAGCACGAACAGACCAAAGAATACCGTAGCATCGACTAGTATCTCTGAAAAAAAACAAAACAACCCACTCCTCCACTTCCCCGGGCCATGTGCAGACTATGCTCAGAATCTCTGTGCACGCCTTGATTAGTTTTCCCATAATGCAACGCGGATCTGTCATGGCTGCTCGCTGATGCCGCTTGCTCCACATGGGCAGAAATAAACATTTTCTCACTGACTGAGACGCTCCGAATCGGCTCGTTAGTACAGCGCTTTATCGCTGGCTTTTATCTAGGACCGTCCTGACTGAAGGCAGGAGCTCCAGCTTAACTTTGGCAAGAACCAAATCCATTCAGTCATGTCGCCGCTGGACGTGGAGATCGCAGTACTCCGAGGGTTTTTAACTGCCAGTGAAGCAGCGGAATGGAAGCAGAACATTTTCAGTACTGCAGGTGAGACAGCCGCTTGATTCCGCTCCTTTATTCACCACGTAGCTATTGACACTCATATAACGAGGTTAGTTTTGTCTCATGGCAAAGCTGGCAGGTTGTGCTTGAATGCCAAGCGAAGGAGCATTTAAAATGTAGAAGCAATTGACGGTAACAATGCTGGTCTAAGTGTAACCTTTAACGGTATTGACAGGACTTCCTATGTTGTCTTAATAAAAGTGTTGAGTGCTAGAGCAACAGTCTAAATGAGTGCATGTTCATTTATCGCCTGCTAAGCAAACTTAGCTACGGTGTCATTCGCGCTCTGGTGGATGTCACACCAGAACCCATTAATTTTTTTGGCAGTAACAACTTGCATTGCTTGTGGGCAGCGGTAGCTATCCCGTCTTGTGATATTGTATAGCGATTTAAAATTTGGTATGTAACTTTGCTATTCGGCGTATACCTTATACTGGGATTGATTTTCATTAAATGATGAAGTCGATTTAAAAGAAATTAAACATTAGCTAACGTTAGCTTTAGTTCGCCCAGTTATTCCAATGTTCGCTGGAGACGTAGCTGGACGGAAACTACATGGTTATGTTGAATAGTTATGAACTAAAGCTAGCGTGGTATTTTTTTTTCCTGGTAGGGTTTATCATTAGAATCTGGGATGACGTCTTTCCATACACCTGCGTCCAGTCGACTCGAGCCGCATCTGTCAGCTGCGTTTAGAACCCTGAAACTAATCCACAACTGCCAGAAAGCCCCGCTGATAGACATCCTGTATTAAACAGTGCTGCCTGTTTAACTAGGGATCTCTTTGTTACCAGCAGGCTTTAAATGGCCAGACTGCGAGATTTCTGCTAGATAACCCGTCTCTAGTGTGTCTTCAGCACGCTTTGTTCCTAGACCACGTCTTATTTCTGCCGCAGCAACTGACAGTGCATTAGCATTTAATTAAACTGGAGTGATTTGTCAGTGGAGATATGAAAGAAACTTAAGGTAGAGATGAGTAGTGCAGTCTTAAAGCACAATATTCAGCACCTATCTGTAAATCTATTATCCAGTTCTTGTAAGACTGAGTCTCTTATAAGAATAAAAGATCCTTTCACTGTCAGTTTAAAGGTAACATGATAGTCATTTTTTTCTGTTGAAAGAAAATGGCCAGATCTAAAGATTTAGGAAAGCATTAGGTTTGGACTGCATAGCAATAGTTAGACTTTACCCCAGATGCTCTGTTGTACTGGAAGGCTGAGGCTGTAGAATAAAGCAGCCTAAAACAATGAAGGAAATGAGATTTATTACAGGGTCCCACTGTAGCCAGGTAAGCACTTAGTGACCTGTAACTCATTTGATTTTGGTGTGACACGTTGTCTACGATGAAAATGAAACAGATCTGTCTTTAAATTGGACACAGCTCACAGTGAGTGACACAACTGTTGTTCTTGGAATGTAAATTGTTCGCTGTGCTCTGCTGAGGTGCTCTATGTGCCAGGATGTGTGCAGGCATTGTCCATCTCTCTGACATCCACACTGTCTTCTTATGGGCGTTGTTGGTTGAGTGGCATGGTTAAGTGCTGTGATCTTTTGTGACATCCCGAAACAGTCATACTGGTTTCTGTTTTATCCCTGAAAGAGATACTTTGTTTCTCTCCCTTTAATGTCATTAGACACCTTTTCTTCATAGCTGGCTCTAGAGTTCTTGTAGTGTGCTGCATCAAGAATGAAAAGTCCTCTGTACACCATTGCATCTGCTTGCTTACCTATGCAGTTTATTTTGTTTTTTTTCTTTCTTTTTGTCACAAACACACAAAAAACCATAGATAGAAAATCAGTAAATGTAGCTGAAAAACTGTACATTAGTGTGGCACATTTATTTGTCATGATGTTCATGTGTTAGTCAGGTATGAATACGAAAAACCTGTTTCCTTCCTGTGACTGTCATTCCAAGATGTGTTCAGACTGTTGGTAAGAAAAGTCTGTCGATGGGTGCATGCCAAGTGATGAATGCACATCTAAGATGAAATTAATTTGGTGCAAAAAAACACAGGCATCTCTCTCTCTTTTTTATTTGATGTACTTCATTTGATGCACGTACTTGTACAGATGGACTTCTTAAAAACTTGTTATTCCTTAAAAGTTTTTGTATCAGATCGAGAGGTCTTTCCGCTTAGTTAACTTATATTTATAGACTGTAAGTTAACTATAAGTTTAATATTTCAGTGCATCACTGCTTTATTGTGCAGGTATTCATTTTCATTTTGTTTAGCTAGCAGTTTTGTTTGTGCTCTTACCTAACGTTTAATTGCCACTCTTTAATACTTTAATTGAAACTGCACAGTTTTATTCACGACAACATTATCAGTTATGTTTAGTGTAAGCGCCATTTGTAGTTACTTCGTGTTTTCATTTGAAGTAATTTGTTTGATGCATATTCTGAAATTTGATGCTTGTGAACATTTCAGTTTATTTTGAAAAGTCTTAACGGGATATTGAGCTTTATTGTGAAAGGTTGATGCGGAAAATGAACAAGCGGACGGGGGAGACACGCTGGTTTTACCGTCGTTGTTGCTAACGAACCGATGCGTAAAACAGTCACTTGTCCGTCCGTAGTTTGGTTATTTTAAATATAAGAGAAAGAGATAACTATAGGAAGAAATTAAGATAGATGAACATGTTAGCTAAATGTAGCGGCTAACAGTTTAAGATGTTAGCCAAATAATTTGCAAGCTACAATACTGTGCATGAATCTTGAGCCACCCCTGATTTCCTTATAAACTTGGCACAAAAAGTAAGGAAATTTTTGTTTGGTTAATTATTTCTTTGTTGTAACTATGCTTCTTGGCAGTAAATGTTATACTGTTGGAAAGCCTGCCTATTTCACCATAGTAAGGAAAATGCATTTGTGGGTTGAGCGGCACAGCTAAAAATGAAAAGGATACTCAACTCTGCTAACTTAAGAAAAACTTGCCAGTGTGAAATGGCTTATTCTGTTGGCTCATGTTTGGTGTCATTTATTGGTTTGGATGAATAAACAAGACACTGGCAATTAACCAGTTGCAAAAGCATGTAAATCACAGTTCGACAACAACAACAAAAAATGCTTAATACTAATACAGTGAATTTTAAATGAAACCATATATGCATAGACTTTCAGCTTTAATTCAAGGCGTTAAGCCAAAGTATTGCATTAACTGTGTAGGAATTATAATAATTTTATGCATCATCCTCCATTCACAGGGTTTTAAAATTAATTGGACAAACTAACATCATTTTAAAATAATTTATTTCGAGATTTGGTTAACATCATTTCTGTCAGTGACATCACCAGATGCAGCGTTTCCTCCCTTGAGATGCTCTGGCAGGCTTTTACTGCGGGTGTCTTTAGTTTCTGAGATTAGCTGACTGACTTGGCCAGTGAAGAATATCCCATTTCTTTGCCCTGAGAAACTCTAGGGTTGCTTTTGCAATATGTTCTGGTTCATTATCTATTTGCACTGTGAGGTGACATCCAATCAGTTTTGCAGCAGTTGGCTAAATCTCATTAGAGAGCATAGGCCTTTGTACTTCAGAATTCATCCTGCTATCAACAGTCGTATCAGCAAGAAACACTAGTGGGCTGGCTCCATTGGCAGACATACATGTCCATGCAATAACTTCACCTGATGACAAATGATAAGCTCTCCCTTTCCTTTTCCATACTTGTATACCTACTCCATACTTTTCATCACTCTGGTACAAGTTAATCTTGGTTTCATCTGAAGCATTAGATGGTTTTTATGTGAGAATTTATAGCAGTAAGTTAATTTGACTTCGCTTGTGTCGAGCCAAATGAGATTGTTTGACTTTCTTGGCAGATAATACATTATAAACTATTGTTCTTATATCCCCTGTACCTATTACCATGTAAGCGTTGTGGCAAGATTTATGATTTGCATTGTTTCCCAAAAGTGTGTCGTATCAGAGGTGGTGTAGGGTGTAAATGATTGTAGAACATAACACTCAGAATTAAAGCCAGGCTAATGCAGCTGATTGAGATTTTATGCAGATCATCCAAGCTGTATGGACACCCCTACTTCAAGAAAGACAAGCAGCCTGTGACTGTGTGCATTTTTTAGTTTATCACTAACTCCACACAGTAGAGAAATTGGTGTTCCCATGTGAGCTATTCCTGATCTTTCGTCTTGAATCTATATTGCTTCTCAGCCCTGTACGCGTTTGCAAATTCTATTCACCATTTCCTTATTAACTGCAGCTCAATGCCTGAACCTTTATGAATTATGGACTAATTTGAGGGCCCCTGCCTTGTTTTCCATAATTGCTGCCATTTCATCAGTAGACCTGAAGAGTAGCTGAAATGTCATTAAACATGTGGCCATACCTCAGGCTTTCATTTCCCCCTCATAAAGCCAGAGCCTTCCTCCTCTCGTCTTCTCCCTCCCACCTCATTGCGCTACTATGGCAGCCCCTGGGTTTCATTAGATCAGCAGTCAGATGAAAATCTCCACATCTCTTTTACAGCACCAGTCCCACTGCAAGGGGACAGTTGAGCGATCATGTGACTGACCTGTGGGTGTGGGCATGTGGGATAGAAATCTGTTTTCATGCAGGAATGTGAGACTGTCTTTGACAAAACTGGTGTTTGGATTCGAGGATCTCATTGATAACATTGATATCATTGATAATGGGGACACGTCATGGAAATCCACTTCTTATTGTTTCTGAAGACCCACAAAATACGAAACAAAAGCAGCTGTTCATTTCTTTGCTTTCTTCACAGAACATGTGTCTCTAACGGATTCATTCAGGTTCACACAGCTGGGAAAAGCACTGAACATGTCTGATGAACAGATACATCATTTATACAGAAACAGCAGCAAAGATCCACAAGAATTCTCAGTAAGCAGCTGCAGTCTATCATTGTCATTCCCTGACTAGAGCAGATTGTAACCTGTCCCTAAACAAGTAATTGCCAATGCCCGGCTGTACCACTGAACGGTAAATTGTTCAATTTCCCTGCGCAGTGGAAAAAACTCTAATATTAATTTTAGCATTCAAGGCATGGTGAGCTGTCTGGAAATCAACTAAGCAATCTTCTTTTGGATATAAAGAGATTTTGTTTATTTATTTTTAATTTAAAAAAAAAGAAAGAAAAATGGTAGTAGAGAGCAGTGAACCTGGCACAGGTTCTCTGACATGACACATCTGTCATTAGTGTTTAGGTTATTTGTTGTCCACACCTGGTTTGTGATGGAGACAATCTTGTCTGTTTCTCAACTTGGCCAGGCTTTGTTATGCAGCTCAGAGCACAATCTACTTCCTCCCCTCTATTCGCTCCACCAGGGTAACACAAAGCATCAATGCTAATGAGCCAAGCCAGTCTCCCTGCTCAAATAAAAAGCTAATGAAAGACGGGGAGATGTTGAACAGAGCACTCGGGCAACACAATTATTTCTTGTTGGCAAGCGGTGCCCCGGCAGCTGCCCTCTGTCTTTCAATAAATCCACATTTTTCATCATCTCGGTATCAGCCTCTTCAGCATGTCCTCCTCATCTCACAAGTGTATGGTGGTTTTGGAGCATTAGCAAGGTAAACACTCACACACTGTTTGCAGTATACGTGGGGGATTGTTTATAGCAGAATAAGGCTACAGTGGAAATAAGTGCATTAACACCACTGATGTCCACTTGGCCTTGATCATTGTTTCAACATTAAACTTTGTCCCTGTTTACATTGTTATACAGCTAGATTTTGCAAAGCACATCTTTCTTGTTCTTTTAGGGATTTAAAGAAAATACTCATTGTCACCTATAGAGAGCAAAATGTGTTTGGTGCCACAGTGCATTCAAATCACAGTTCTGATTGCAAAAGCTGCCAGACAGGACTGGATTTAAAAATAAATAAATTAAAAAAATCATATATATATTTTTGCCTTTAGGTATAGCAGATCTACATAGAGTTTTGTTTCTCTCATTTATGTTAAATACATTGAATTTGTGTGTCATGAAATGCAATTCATAAAAAGTATTACCCGTTTCTTTGTTTGCTTTTGTTTGGGGTTTTTTGCAGTGTTTGACATCATTTGACAACTTGACAACTGCAAGTATTTATATCAGTTTTGACCCTTAAAAAAAAAAAAACCTCTTATCCGTTGGAATATCATTTGGAGCAGTGAGTGTCCAAGGCATAGATCTTTCAGGTCTAAGCAGTTACCAAAGGCTGGGGTGATGGTTTAGATTTCAACACCACACAGCAAATTGCCAGAACCAGGAGCTTCTTGAGCAGAAGTTTGCAACTGACTCCAACAAAACACAGACTCAGCACCACCGAACACTGATGGAAAGACCTGAAGATGTCAGTTCAGATGTTTTATAGACACAGACGTCTGAAGCTCTAAAACTGCAATTACTGCTAAAGACTTGTTCCAGCACACTCACACACTCCTTTTTTGCCTGTCCATGATTCTCCATGAGTGCACCAGTCAGTAGGCCTTTTAAAAAAACATTAAACCAATGTAATTGTTATGAGATGGTAAATACTTTTGTTTGTATAATGTTCTTTGCTCCTCCGGGTATGAGGGTATTTTTGTATGAGTGCAAATGAGACTTCTAGACTAAGAAGCAGTGACAGATCCCAGAGTTTAAACTAAACAGGTGCTTTTTCTTTTAAAAAAATAAACAAAAATCTGTTTTCTTATTCACAACATGCCTATTAAAGCAATGCATGGGGTTTTTTTTTGGGGGGGGGGGTTGGCAATATTGGGATTGTCATCCATGTACTTGATCCAAATTTCCTTAACTGCAGTACGCTGCATTCTTTTTTTAGTTACAGAAACCAAACAGTACACTTCACTTCTCTAAACATATTGTCTTCCAGAGGCAGGCCCTCTGCTGGAGTCCCTTATGGAAGGGGACTTTGAAGCGGTTCTGCTGAGCACGGAAGTGACAGATCTGCTCAACGGACATGGCAACTACCACGAAGGGGAGGCCATCGAGTCCTACTTGGAGAGACATATACTACTGTACCTGACCAATGGCACCAATGATAACCAGACCAACAGGTAATATTAGGGCTGGGTATCATCACTTGATTTCTATAACCGATTCAGTTCCAATTCACAAGGTCCTGATTCGATTCGATCTCCAACTGCGATTCGATTTTGACTCAGACAGTCAGAAATAATATAATTCTAGTCATTTATCGGTACATATCCATATTTTTTATATCTATGTATAAAAACAAAGCTGACACTTGTAAGACTTCATCAGAGGGGTAAACATCACAGCAGATGCCTTTGGTTCAAAGTAACTGAGGATAAAACACAGACAAACGTGAAGGAGATTTTCCTGGCCTGTCTTTTTATAACAGAGCCCTAAAAATATTCTGCAATAGATCAAAAAATGAAGAAAGCCTTCAATCAACATATGAACAAGTTCAAATTTCTTTGGTATTGAACAGCAGAAATCAGGCTTTCTTGTCAGGGGTCATTTAGAAAACAAAACAAAACAAAAAAAACAGCAGCCGATAGCACTGAACACAGACTGGTGCGTAACAAGCAGCAACTGTTCTTGAAGTATGCTGAGAGAGAGAGAGCTGTCCAGGAAGTGTGATTTTTATCGTGGTGGAAGAAAAACAGCCAAAGTAGGAAGGAATTAATGACGATGTTTATCAAACGTGAAGCGTTGTTTTGATCTTCTTTTGCTGCTGGTTCAGTGAATTTTGGTTGGAGAGGGACGAAACCTGCAGCTTCAGAATCTGTGAGCTGTCAGCTTTCAGCACCGACGGCGTGTCTGTGTACATGCAGCTGGGTTGCGCTTTGTGTTTACAAATTTCTGTGGAATCCGTTTACCTGCTTTTTCAATCGTTTGTTGTTTTAACTCTTTGGCAATTTTTGAAATAGTTTTGTGAGCTTTAAGCTGAGATTCTGGCCTTTCTGGCACATTTATATTTAAAAATCGATTCAAGATTTAATTAATCGATATCGTGTTATTCAAACTAAAATCGATTTGAATCGGAAAATTGCCATTGTGTATTACTGGCATTTTGCAAACTTTATTGATGCATACTCAATTATCCAGGTAAGGAAATCGCAGAAAGTTGATTCTGTTCATCTGAACGTTGAAAAATGTTTCGTCACTCATCGTCACTCACCCAAGTGACTTCTTGGATTCAATGTGAAATCCACATACCACATGGCTGGATTTTATTTCACTGGGAATAGTATGACTTTTGGGAATCCATATGACTGTCTGCATATAACTTATGTGTACTTTTCCAAAGTCTATGGCTATGCCAACCAAAATAATAATTAAATAATCAAATTAGTTGCATTTATAAATATCAGTATTTGTAAAAACTGCTGTAAATTACTACTGTTGGGCTTTTAAAGACCTTTCCCATTTAATCTGGCTGATATAGTTCATGCTAAATTGGTTGGAGAGATTAAGGGGAGTTGCACAACAGTAGTGTGCCAACAGCATGTATAGAGGCTAGCTCCCTTCAGTCATTCATTTCTACATGAATCCCTTGACAGCAAATATTCTGTGCTGGTAATATGTGTTTAGCATATATCTGTTCCAAGTGGCTTTTGTTTGACCTAGACTAAAAATGGATTAAGATGATGCATGTTAACTTAAGTTATTTTTTACATTTGCTGTTAAATTCAGCAAAATACAAAAACTGAGGTTTGTTCATAAACACTATCACCTGTTTTTACAGGTGAGCCTTTTGTGGCTGTTACCTAATCTTCCTACATCCGAGTAAACTCATGTCAAGATCTAGACTTTTAGGGCACAGTCGCGCTAGGCACAGCTACCTTATATCACGTTTTTTTTTTCTGTTTTTTTTTTAAAAATTTCTGAGTTTTGCAGTTTACAATGCTAGGTACAGGCACTAGTTAATACAATTTGCAGTCTTCGGCTGATATGGTCCACTCCGCACCAAACTGCACCAAAAAACACACCCTACTTCCGGCAGCAATAAAATACTTTTCTGGAGCTGAGATATATGCATCTCACCATTATTTGAGACCCTGAACTTCATAGATATACATAAGATAATCTGAGATGGACAGATCAAAAACATTTCAAGAAAAAAGTACATCTTTCCAAAAATGTGCTCAACCTTGAGGACCAAATTGTTACATTCAGGACATGTTATGTTTAGAGCGTTGGTAAGAGGTTAATGGACAGGTCAGTGAAGACCGTTAAGTGATCTTAAATGGTAGATTCTTCTTACTACAGAAAATATTTTGATGTCCACTTTTCACTGTTACATCTAACAAGTTGTGCCCTCTCTGCACCTCAATGATCTGTCAGTCAGAAAACTCAGTTGATTATCTTTTTATCATTTTTTCCTGATCACCCAAGACCATACCTTCATGAGTTTGATAAAATTATTTTGATGAACAGCAGTTCAAGAAATTACTCATTTATAACCTAATTGTACAGTTCAGCGCGGAGCGACCCACACCCCAACATCGAAACCGGATAAGTAAAAAAAATAAGAAAAACAAACAAAAGAAAAACATTGAACAATCGGGAGTGACCAGTTACGGGGCATTCTTTCTACTAAGCCACCCACTAACCACAACATGCAACACAAGAAGAACAAGCTATCTAAATGTAAACCCCGAGCTTCTTGTTTTTTCACAAATACTAATGCTCCACACGTTCTTTTAGAGATCTACTTAACGCCCTCAATGCTGACGAAGCAGATATGCATCTTATTTAAATTTCCATGAAGTGAGTTTTGTGCTGTTCTTCATGTAAACATGTTCCTTATAACTGCAGTGTTTTTTTACAGTGTCAGGTCTAATTTATCGCAAGGTAAGATCTGACCCTCACTCAGCTCTCTACTGTCTCATAGACCCAGAGAGCTAAGTAGTCAGATAATCCAAATATGAACATAACAAAAAGTTAAGTTGCAGATAAAATCCAGAAAAAGACAGAACAAAGTCTAGTTGCATTGGGCCCTAGTCACACAGGCCTTGAGACCAATCAAAGACTCCCTAGCAGCTACCAGTTGCTGGAATTTAAAATGTCTATTACCTGACCAAGAAGATTTAAAAGTTGTGCCTTTTGAAATGTGTTGGTCTCAGTAGTAATGGACAATCATCCTCCCTTTCTGGTTTGTTTCAGGCTTTTTCATGTTTCACTACCACTTGGCAAGTAGTTTGCAAGTGTTTGCAGCAATGTCGGCATCTTTCAATTACAGGTAGCCATGTCAATCTGCTAGCGCCCACAGCAATTTTTGGGGCAGCACCTTCTTTGCGACCGATTTCACCCAGCGAGTCACCAAATACAAATTTTCCCCTAGTGATCAATCTCTCTGCCCGTGTGACTGAAGCCTTAAACTGCTGTTTACTTAAATAAAGGCTTTTAATACAAACAACCTCCTTTCTTTACATTAGTGTGTCAGAACGTCTTTTTTGCTGTGAACAGTTGTTTCTTCATGAACACTAACACTTGCTTTCTGTAAGTGTAAGTAAATATATATCACTTGATTTATTATTGAGGCTCATCCAGTCCCCCGTGTGACAGCTGGGGATCACTATTGAACCAGTTATTTTAAAGTATGTGCATAAATTTGACATAGACATCAATCAATGGTGATTTCGGTTATAAAGTTGAAAACTAAGAGCTGGGCACAGAGCAAGTGAGAGTAGTGTTGCATTTACCCAAGGATAAAGCCCCACACCCAGGGCAAGCCCATGAGGAAGTGAGAGATCACAGCTGTGGTGCAAGCCTCTATCGAGCACGGCCCAGCTGCCACACGTATACACACAGCTTTTAGTTTCCTTAGAGCCTGATAACAGACACACACATCAAACAAGTTATTAAGTTCTGCACATTGCCACAGAAAGCTTTAACAACCATTTTAGTAGTACTGAATGATGAGGTAAATAACTGACTGAAACATGAACAGATTCTTCCTGTCATTTCTTAAATAACTCTTCTGTTAACTACTTTAACCGCTTCAACCAATGACATAGCTATCAGTGAGGATATTCTCTGCACCAGTATAACAACGACATGTGAACAGAGATGAGATTAACATATAACTACTGTATTTCTACCTCTCGATGCAGATGTTAAGCTTGTATAGTATCTAGCATACCATGGGATCCAACCCTAGACCAGCTCTGGCCAGAATGACAGCCAGAGCAATGTTCCTGAGAGATGAAGACCATCTGAAGTCAATGTACACCCCATCTGTAACAACTGGAATGTTCCTCAGCAGGAAGCCCATGAGCAGCATACCTGAAGCAAAGCACAGCCGAGGGTGAGAAAGAGGAAAGCTGATCCTTATTACCATGAAGTTTTGTTTATTCTTTGAAGCTTTCTCTCACGCTGCTACAGAAAAAAAACAAAAGCTCACCAGTTGCTTTTTGAACACAGGGTGTTTGAATCGGATACTCTGCAAACTGTGAATGTTGAAACCCTAACACCAGAGGTTTCAACAATCCATAACCTCTTCTAAAACTTCTTGACTCGGATAATTGTTCAGGTCAAACAATGCAACGTTAGTATTAATTAATTACATTTTCTTTATGAAACAACACATCATAGATAACAATGAAGCTATCCAAAAAAGCAGTACAAAGGTTAGATTTTGGATCTACAGAGAAAGTCTTATGTTATAATAAGAGAAAAAAAAACATGATGCACATATTTTAATGGGTTGCCAGACAAATATTCTACCATGGAAGCTGACCACCATCCTCTAATTTTTATAACAGCATTCTAGTTAGTGGTTGATTGAAAGACTAGACAAACCAGAAACCTCAGAAATTAACACCTGACTGTTATGCAAAGCTCCTTTTTGAAGACTTACTTAACATGAAAATGAAAATACATGAATGAGATGTTTAGAGATGCAAACTTCTAGCCTTCCTTATAATGTTATCAACTAACAGGGAGTGGTTACAGTTTCCTTGATGTTTATCAAGGAAATTGATAAAATGAGAGGTAAAGTCACATCACATCATAACAATGCACAGTGCAAATAACACTTCTGATGATCGGCACTTTTTCACCCCCTGAAAACTAGCAGCACAATTGGCATATCTTTTCAAGCCAAAGGTGCCAAGATAATCTTTGTTGTGTAAAAATACAACAAAGAGATGCAAAACACAAAAAATCCAGAACATCAACAGATAACATGATTTTTAACTTTTCACACGGATAAACTTTAACAGTAACTTGACAAGCTCATGCAAATTAAAGGTTTCTCGAAGAAATTCAACCTTCGAGATGATGTAGAACAGGGGTGGGGAACTCCAGGCCTCAAGAGCCGGTGTCCTGCAGGTTTTAGTCTCACCCTAGGTCAACACACCTAAATCAAATTAGTTCATTACCAGGCCTCTGGAGAACTTCAAGACATGTTGGGAGGTAATTTAACCATTTAAATCAGCTGTGTTGGATCAAGGACACATCTAAAACCTGCAGGACACCGGCCCTTGAGGCCTGGAGTTCCCCCCACCCCTGATGCTGAACATTCAGTTGAATGGATATGTAAGTATTCAGTTTTCAATTTAAGGATTCAGTTTCTTTTTTGTATTGTTTATTTTTTAAGTGCAGAAATATACACTGTCACCTGACTTCCCTCTCACTCACAGCAGGGATCATCACTCCTCAGTTGACCTCACTGTTGCCAACATACAAACAACAACAAAGCTTTAACACTGAGTACTTTTTCAAAAAGCTTCTAGATAAAAATATACAGACAACACTGCAAGAGCTCAGTTCAGAGAGTGAAGCAAACCTCTTTTTGTATAGTTCAGTGAGCTGCAGGATGAGCTCCCCAGATTGAGTATGAGCACCATGTGAGATAAGAACAGTAAGTTATTACAGGAACAGCCATACTTCCACCGTGCATTGCATAATCATGTATGAGTGTCCTTGGAAATGCAGTTTTTAGAAACTTTACCTGCATGCTGACATAACTGCAAACAGTTTAACAAATACTGATGTCTATCATGCACACTAAAGACAAATGACAAGGTTAACCCATTTGTAGGTATCAGGAATCCATTAAGGCAGCCTGTTAGCAAATGCTCATGGCATGCATGCATTTTTATGTCAGAAATGACACAGTGCTCGCATCATTATCAATAACTGAGCCCAAACATTAAAACTGCATGTTCTTTACAAATAAGCAAGTTTAACACTCACAAATCTAACAACCAGGCATGCACCAATGTTTAAAATTACAATATTTTTTCAGTTCAATTTAATTTTATTTATATTCTGTGAAATCACAACAACAGTCTGACTTTATATTCTAAGGTAAAGACCCCAACAAGACAAAAAACCCCAACAATGATGACCCCACTATGAGCAAGCACTGGCAACAGTGGGAAGGAAAAACTCCCTTTTAACAGAAAGAAACCAGGACCAGTGCACATGGCTGGGGTTGAGGTTTCACTCTTTCTTTTGTGTTATCCCCTATTGTTTGAGAGAAACAAAAAACAGTGTGTTAAGAAGCTTTTAGCTGCATCAGGAAGGACACCGGATGTCCTTCCTGATGCAGTCCCAATTTGTGTTTCATTCTAGTTTTCAAACTCGTGATCTTTTACTTGTTGGGCAAATCCGTACACAACTACACTATGGAGCAATGCCAATGTCAGTTAACATGGCTAATATCAGTTAGAACTATATACCCTGATGAATAAATCCGTGTAGATATATATGGAATAAATATTTAGATCAACATACCAGTGTCACCATATAAAGTAAAAGCACCAGATTTTCTGTCTTACCAAGGAGTGGTGGGAACGGTGGAAGTTTGGGCAGATGAATGAGAGACACCAATTTTCCACCAACAACTGCACAGATGAAGAGTATTGTGATGCCAAAGAGGTTTCCTCCTGGGAGACATTCGTCCTCTGTGATCGACCAAACCACTCCAAAGAGCACAACTGCCAAAAGAACTGAAGATGGCAGGGAATTATGGGGCTGCATTTCTCAGGTAGTTCAATAACTACTGTATACTCATGATCTGCAGTTTTTTCACATTCTTGGATGGAAACATACAACAAATGTGCTTGGGAAGACAAATCAGCCTCCTTTTTTACCTTTGGTAATAAGAGAGGCGAGGAAGCCTCTTGGCGGACAGGGGCAAAATCTGCGCAGCAAAGGACAACAGACCACTGGTGGATCTGTGTTGGTACCGGCGTCCACTACGGGGTTACGAGGAATAAAATAGGTGGTCTCCTCTGTTACATTTGGACTTGAGCAGCGACGTACCACCACCTGGATCTGGTTCACATTTAGGTGCTTTAAAAGAAGGATCAGGACATGGAGTAGAGCAGGTCAGTGATCACATTGCAGGGTGGACAAACTGTTCTGCTAGATGACCAAGCATATTTCTAAATGCAGCACATGACAGATGATAAATAAATATCATTTGAATTTACTGCTCAACTCCACAACTCGTCATGACATATGGTATAATAACATCATAAGCATAAATACAGCGTTAACATAACTATCTGAACAGTGGTACGTGTTCCTGGATGATATTTACTGCCTTATGTCTTATTTTGCATATATTCAGGCAGAAGGATATCAGCAGTTTTACAGAGGCATGCCATACCCTAAGTTTACAGACTCTTCTACACTTGTGGAATGAAAGAGTTATGATATGCCCTATAAACTGATAACAAGTTCACAGAGTTGCTCAAGGGATTATGTTGGCTCAAAGTTGGGAGAATTCCTTGAACTGGTTTACAATTCTTTCTCAGATGAAAAATTACAAGAAATAAATCATCAGCAAAGCAGGACACTCATTTTAATGTTTTAAAGAACAGTTTATATATAACACCGAACCATTAAACAGAACAAACTGTAAAAAAAAAAATCATTAGCAGTAAAATACTAAACCTCCACATGGTTTGGCGCAGGCAAAGGAATTCTGTCCAATAGTGGGCTGGGAGCTGGACTAGGCACAGGACTGGGTGCAGGACTCAGGTCCGGGTTTGCAGGTTTCTGCTGGGTGTCCTCCATGGCTGTTGCCTACAGTCTTTCTGGTCCACTCTTGTATCACAGCACATCAAGCTGAGGGGTGGGGTTAGCCATCAGTGGGCTGTTCTTTTACTTTTGTTTTGGTATGTCCACCTCTATCCACAGGCTTCCATTCATACAGTAGGTTTTTATCAGTAAGAAAAAACAAACAGTGTAAGTGGTGCAGGTACAAATATTGACATAATGTGAAATGATATGGTTAAATCTCCTACATGGACATAATTAACTAAACACGCGAGTATTTGGTGTTTAAAAATAATGGATTACATTACATTTCACAAATACTGCATAGCACTAGCTATAAAGTTTGCAAGTAGCGATCTATCAGGCTAATACACAGGTGGGCACATGGGACTGTTGTGGAGAGCCGCTCTAAACCTCCACATCTGTCCCAGTCTCTCGTTCTGTGTGCTGTATGTACTATAAAAATGTAAGTGAGTTGTAACAACCAACAGACACTATGTTAATGTAATAACCTGTGTTATACACAAACGTTGACAAGTACCACATATACAGGTACGCTAAACTGACGCTACTACAATGTTTTGAAACTTGCTTTTAGCGAGCGACAGACGTCCTGTTAATCCAATTGTACGCAAACCACGCTAATCAATGCTTACGGCTACGCCATATGGCATAGTAGCTAGCGTTAGCTCAAGTAGGTTGCAGAGCGCGGATGCTAAAGCAAGTAGGTTAACGTGCAACTGTCAACAGCAACAACCCGCTCGCATTGGTATCACTAAACCTAGTTTGCCAGCTATATAATGCAAGTCTTCGAGATATAGGGGTGTATCCGTGTTTCATTCACTTTAAACACGTGTATGGCCAAAGGATAGATGACACCATAGCTAGTCAAGTGGTTTCACTATCCGTGGTTCCATTATCGGACACGACACCCTCCTGGTTTTTTTTTTTTTTCGTTTAACATGGGAGCGTTTCACAAATATCTATGGATTAAAGCGTTTAGGCTGTGCACTATAGGGTTTCATGCCCTATTTTTAAAGTCAAACAACGACCCTAATTTCTTTAAACTTTAAATTGACGACCGAGGTTTTCTAACTTCGGTTTATACAATCAAGTTGGATTTGAGTTTACAGTCAACTGGACCAGCAAGTATGGGGGCTAGTTTAATCTCGACCACCCTGACAGGTGGTTCTTGTCCGATATTTGATGTCCTACTGTCCACTAGCCGGTCGTGCCTGTGTACCTCCTACTAAAAGCTGATAGTGCACCCAACATTTTATGCGGCTAGCTAACAAGGGACCGCCTCTGACAAAAATTAGCTATTAATTATAGAAGAAAAAAACCGCTCACCTCATATCGTAAACATTACCAGAGCGTGCGGGCTGTCTGTGGCGGCTTTTCTCGCAGCCCTGTAGCAGATGCACCAGCTGGTACATGAGGAATGAGGAGGATTAGTGACTGCCAAGCAAGTTTGTAGCGTCCACATCGGTGCATGGAGGTTATATGGAAAACTGGTTTGCTTAACATCTTACACATAGCTTTTGTTTCACTATTATGCACAGAATGCACAGAGTAATGCACAGTAATGGAATACAGGAAAGGTTTAAAGTTGATTACACACTTCTGTACATTATTTATAGTTAGGAATTAGGATGACAAAGATATTTGCAGCATAGGTTTCAGTTGCAAAATAAGAAATGTTTCCCATAAAATATGCAATATTACTGATATTTTTTTCTTATTTGTATAATAATAATTAAAAAAAAATATCAATTTGTGAAAACTTTATTTGAATTCAAGGTTTGGCTTCCACTTCTGCAATGATGTACTCCTTCCAGTTTCCTCACAGTCTCCAACCTCCATCGATGATGTGCTCTGTTCCAGTCACATAGGCTGACTGTGGAGGGCCCAGACAGTATAAAACCACTGGTAAATTACTTTACTGACAAAATATCTACAGCTTTCTCCAGGTATGTGTATTCCTATGGTACCTGCACTCTATTCATACTATTATTATACCTCCTGAATTAAATCTGTGCAAGCACTCACCTCATCTGAGGCCAGGTATACGCACAGGTATCCAACCTCTTCGGCTGTGCACATCCTGCCAGTTTTCTGTCTTGCCATAAAGTCTTTATAAGCCTGTAAAGGAGTTACAATTGTATCATTCATTATCTTCACCATCCAGTCATCATTTTTTAATCTTGTGTAAATCAAGATAACATATAACACATGGTAAATGAATCACGCAGGCATTACTGTCAGCTTGGCGAAAATGTACATCAAAGCCTGCAATACCTGTTCTGGGTCAGGTTGAGCCTGGATCCTACCCCTCAGTGATGGAGTATCAACAGTCCCTATAGAAAGAGAAAGAGAGCAAGCCTAATGAAATGATTATTAAAAGACAAGAGTTAGTTAAGAAATGATGGTCTTTGGCTAAATGAACATTTTTCCTATTACCAAGTATCACATAACAGCATCTGTTTAGACTGGCTCTGAAGCCAGTGAGCCCTAACATGAAACAACCTTCAGCTAGGATGTTTACAGTATACTTTGAGTACTACTGAGGAAGACTAAAAACACATGGTGACATGGTGATATGTTGCACTGTGTTCTAACCTTACCAGGACAAATACAGTTACAGCGAATGCCTTGCTCAATGAAATCCGCAGCTATGGACTTGGTGAGCCCAATCACTGCAGCCTTGGAGGTACTATAGACACACCGGTTAACAACGCCTGTGTTGAGGAAACACATCTGTCACTCACACGCAGCCATACACAGGCAAAGCAGTTATCTGAGATAAGAGGATTGCAAAAACTGGCCAAACTTCAAAGACATGGTGTCCCTTTAATTAGGAATAGTTCTACAAGCAACTGCAATAAAAAAGATCCTGAGGAAGATCATTTACCTTTTATGCTTGATGCAACAGATGCCATGTTAATAATGTTTCCCGACTTCTTTGCCAACATCTAGAATGATAAATGGCATATTAACAGAATGGTATTGGTTGAATCCAGATTAAAACTACCGAAACGAAGTAATGAAAAGTGCCGAGATCTGTGCTAAAAGTCCCCTATTAGGCAGTTTGGTTAGTTTGCAGCTAAAGCAGGATTAGTAGCAGAGCAGTCACCACCCATCATGTCACGGGTTCACAGCGGTACAGTTAATGCAGCTAATCCAACAACGGATGAGAACAAAATTAAAGGCATATGTCACACTATTATCAGCAGCACCTATTACATTCACAGGATAAATGGTGTTAAGGGTTTGGTGAAGTGGGCAAAAGTCACCTTAGGCAAGAAAGCCTTGCTCATCAGGTACATGCTCCGCACATTCACGTTCATTGTGAAGTCCCAGTCATCCTCTTCACAATCCAAGATGGTGCCATGATGCACAAATCTGTGCACGAGCACAGACATTTAGTGAAAAATAATCTCATCTAATAACTTTAGACAGTATTAATGTGATAATTTGGACAAATAGTGATATACGAGTCACAACATCTGTACCTAATAACTATAATCAAAAACAGAGTGGTAAATTACTGCCATTACAAGATAAAACTCAAAGGTGATAATGTAGAAGAAACTTGTTAATAAAAGTGAGAAAAGGGGAGAGGGGGTTATGCATGTATGTTATAGGGGTTTTGGAAATTAAGCAGTAAGCAGGAGACAGATGAGTGAATTAGAAAAATGTAACTTAAATTATTTTATTATCTTTTTTCTTCTTCTTTTGGCTGCTCCCTTTTGGGGTCAACACAGCAGGTCACCCACCTCCATCTCATCTTATCCCTAGCTTCCACCTATGTCACACCAACACTGCATGTCCTCCTTCACTACATCCATGGACCTCATCTGTGTTCTTCCTCTTTTCCTCCTTCCTGGCAGCCCCATCTCCAACATCCCCTGTCCACTGTCCCTCCTCTGCACATGTCCAAACCATCTCAGCCTTGACTTTCTAAGTCTCGTCTCCAAACCGTTCAACCTGAGCTGTCCCTCTGATGGACTCAATTCTAATCTTGCCTATTCTGGTCGCTCCAAACAAAAATCTCAGCATCTTCATATCCATCTTTTGAACCTTTCTTTTCACTCTTGCTGCCATCCTTCTGTCACAAATCACCCCTGACACTTCACCTC